>OY728145.1:583647048-583885048 GCA_963277665.1 Viscum album
ATGATTTTGATTTATTTTTAATTTTATCATTTTATTAAATTTTTATAAAATAATAGGATATAGTAAAATAAATTTATATTACATAATCTACGGTAACAATAAATTTTTGTGGTATTAATATGAAATAATCCTCAATTATGGTTCGTAAAGAGCTCATTAACTATCCAAAGCATATCCCTTGGGACTGTAATACCAGGTGTGCAGTTAAGATATATTATCATGCACTATGTTAAGATTGAGTTAATACCAAAATATTCTTTTTCATGATTATTACCCCCTGGTGCATCAGACCCAGAGCTTGTATCCACTTATTTGTATCCAGACATGCATTTTATTTCAAGGAAACCACATACAATTTACTTTACCAAAGTTTTAGGATGCATTTTTTCTATGAGATTGTTTGAGCATTATAATGACTTATGAAGGTATTATAATGATAGTTAATGGTGATATATCATTAATAATATAAAAAAAATTTATAATAATGAATCACAATACCATTTGACCATAAAAAACAAAATAAATGGATGTATTGAAAAAATAAAGGAAAGAAGGGGTTAAAAACATATTAGAACCTTAAAAATCATTAGAGAGGCCATTGAGAGAGAAAATGGATGGGAATCCATGCTCAATATATTTTTAGTGAATCAGAATTGAACAATGGGTGGGTATTTACACTTAAGGAGGGGGTATTTTGTGTTAAGAGAATGATTATTTTGTTATTCAAGACATATTCTTTTGTGTGGTGTTGATACCCAAAATATTAGTTGGACTATTATTACATAAAGGAGGGTTATTTTACATTTAAATAAAAAAACTGAATGGAACCTCCTAAACACCCAATTAAACATAAACAATAAAAATTAGTTTTTATTAGGATATAATGTAATTTAGGTTTCAAAATAGCAATATTAAGTTTCTAAATTCAACTTAATATTTTTAAATTCATCATTTTATTCCTTAAATATTTTTTTATTGAAAAAATTCTTCATAAATTCTTAATTCATAATTATATCATGTTGATTTCATATGATTTATAGTATTTTTAAAAACTATATTTTTTTTACCATTCATTGATAAATAAAATTCTTTATAAAAATCCCAAAAATATCACCCTAAACCAGTTCCAATGCGATTATTCCAAAAATTAATTTATTTTTATAAAATTAAAATTATAAAATTGAGGAATTTAACATTTAAATAAAATTATTTTATATGTAGAAATTATTTAATTTAGAATGAAAACTATTCCTTTTCTTATGAGTGATTACATTTATATTTATTTTTTATCTATTTATTATTAAATGAATGATATTTAATTATTCATAGTTCTAAATAATATTCATTTTATTTAATTCTTCTTCTAATTAATTGGAATTTATCTTTTAAATACATAATCAAGAAAATAGTTTTAGTGTAACAAAATTTAAACACTCTGATAAAAATTATATGTCAATGATCATTTTACATTTCTAAAAACCATAATATCAAAATTCTGTAACCATTTTGTGATAAAAAGACACTATACATAAGTGTAATTACATTTTCTAATAAAAAATGAATATTTCACAACGTAATTCTAATGTAAATCATGTTATTGAACATTTTAAAAATATATTTTTTACAAATAGAATCCAAACAAATAGTTTAGAAATTATATTTTCTATATTGTAATTGAAAATGAATAATAAGTGTTATTTTAATGTAAAAATGACATTTAACCATTCATCATATGTTTCAAATAAAATGTTATATAAAATTAATTTTAATATGTTAAAAATTTTAGACTTTGAAAACATATATCATACTATGTTAGTCATTGAATTATAATAACCTAATTACTATGGTGATATAAAATTGAAAATATAAATTATTTTAGTTATAAAAGTATATATGAAAAAACAAAAAATAATATAGTATGAGAGATATTAGTACGTATACAAATGAAGAAAAAATGATGTAGGGAAACATATAGGTTAGTGGTTGATCTTACACCCCTTATCGCTCCTTAGTCATGGGTTTGAGCCCCATGTCCTCACTGGATATGACAAGCTATTTTTTAGCCTACGAGATTTGCTTTTTCTAATAAAACATTTAATTATACATTAAAAAGAAATAATCAATTAAATTATGTGATAAATATTTTTATAAATGTTAATTTTATATTATTAAAATAAATAAATTTATTGAAATTTACATATATAATTTAAAATAAAATTATAATAGAATTTATTAGAAATCAGGTATGTTATATTTTACCTCCTTAAAATAATTGTGTTCTCATAATTTTAATTTATGTTAAAAATATATTTATATTTTTCTAAAATTAAACGAATTTAATTGACATCAAATTACATACCAACCCTAAGGGATATCTATACCTTGACCCTGTATTCTTCATATAAACCAATAAAAATATACAATAATATCATTAATTACCTTAATATCTCATCATATAAGACCTTGAAATATGTTTCTAACAACTAGATTTTCCTCAATATATAACAAACCAATTTTAATGTTTTATAAACCCATATCTAAAAAACTAAGTCACACTAGGCCTACACATTCAGAACCAATGGCAACAACATATTTTTTACAAATTGGACTTGAAACTAATTGAAGCAACCTAAACCTGTACACCTGAAGGGGTGAAATCAAACCCTTAAAGACCCATCTTACTTAATAATCTTCTTACTAACTTGGGGAAAAGTAAAATTCAGAATGGGTGAACTCTAAATCTCAGTAAATGTAATTGATAAAATCAAATATCATAATTTATCATAAGATAAACATGTGCATATGAGAAAAAAATCAAAAAAGAATGATATAGTGTAATAAAATCATACTCAGTTAAACATAAATCATAAATCATGAGTCATAACATATAGGTTTTGTTATAAATAAGTATATATCATAGGATCATGGAATCATAAGAATGTTGTAACATCATAAAACATTATATTATAATAATAAGTAAAGGTTCAATTCTATAGAATAAAATTAATGGGAAAAGTCCAATAGTGGATTGTGTTTACTCCTCAGTCCTGTATATATCATCTCATGAAACATTACCCAAATGCATTGGAAGAATGTATAATTATGGATGCACCTATTTCATCATAATATGTTCATACATATGAGTTCCACAAAATGAAAAAATTCATAAATCTATTAATAATTGTAACATGAAAACCCCTTTGAAATGAAATGGGTATCCATTGAAATTTAGTAAATCTCTCTATAAATACACTTAAATTAATATAATAAAGTATAATTTATTTACACTATATAGATAGATGCAATATGGTTTAGTTAATAATTTCCATATCCAATAGATGTATGGTATCAAGGTGAACCCCCTTCAATCAAAACAATTAAACACATGGTCTTTACTAAAGTAAGGCACAAGCAGAAAAGTTATATTTATGCGTAGTTGATGCTAAAGAAATACAATGTTAGTGATAGATCAATTTTCTTATAGAGATATAACTTCCATCAAACCACATATATATATAAGAAAATGGATAATTAATCAAATGATTATTTTTAAATAATATACATCTATATGGATGATACTATTAAAGTAAATACATCATTTGAGTGAGTGGAACAAGGAAGAGTTATTTCCATAGATAAAAACCATTTAGTGGAGGGCATGGTATTTAATAGGTTTTAATAAAAGAATTATTAGTTTTATGAAAATTTGATATAAAAGGAAAATGTCACCTTTAATTAAATACATATATATAAGAGAATTCCATTTTATACCAAATTATTTATTAATAAACCTAGTAATATAAATAATGTCTTTAAAAAATAATCTTGACACAAATAGAGGTGAAAATGGATACCAAATCATGAAATGAATTTTCATAACACTGGTAGATGTTTTTATATAAACAATGAAATGCATAAACTTCATAAAGCATTTTAAAAAGATAATAGAAAATATTTTAAAACATTATTTTAACAATAAAAGTTCCCCATTATGGAATCTTAAAAATGAATATGTTTAAGAAAAGAAGAAACTTCATGAGGAAGATTGTAAAAAGATTCCCTTATAATCTTGGTCATGTTTGAATTTAAGAAATAGTATAAATTGATCGATAATGACCTGAATATCCATAAAATAGCAAACATAAGGAATAATAAATTGAATAAAATAATCATATTAATGATATGGGAAAATGAAGTTTGTGATATATATAATGATAGAGAAATAGGTGATGAACCAAAAATAAAATAATTGGTTTCATTATTAACCTTACAGGTTTGGTAAAGAATCATAATCACATAGAAAGAGATCATGAAATAAAATTTTAAACTTAATGAAAAAGTAGATTTATGATATAATAGGTCAAAATATAGTAATTAAATCATTTTAGTGATGAATAGATACAAAATTTTAAATATTTATCTTGAAATGGAAATTGAGACAACAAACCCTTACCTTGGGCCCCGTTTCATTTCTTCACATTTACACCTCCTATATAATAAACTTATTCTTATTAACACATTAATAAAAAGTTGAATTTTATTACCTTTTTTTCATTCTTGTTCAATTATAATAATTTCAGTTTATTTATTACTATTTCATTTGAATAGGGAATTTATTAAAGACATGTTTTCATTTATATTATCCCATTTTGTTTTTGATTTCTTGATTTTGATTATTTTAAAATTTTAAATTTTTTTAAATTATACCCATAAGCTTTGTATACATTATAATACATTTATATTAGATAATCTACACTTAATATCCATATAGGTGGTATCAATAGGAAATAATTATTTATTAGTTTTCATAAAGATATCATGAATTATCCATAACATATCCCCTCGAGTGTTAAACAAGGTGTGAAGTTTGATTATCTTTTCATGTGCATAGTGAAGACTAATTCAACACCCAACCAAAATTTTTCATGGTTATTACCCACAAGACAGATCTAAAGCCTTCATTTGTTGGATTTGGTGCCCAATAAAAAACATATGTGTACTTTATGATAACATTTATTCATAGTTTGTAATATTAATAAAATTATTTTCACATCATTATTTCTCTTTAATGTCATATAGTATTTGATAATGTCTTAAGAGTGCCTGTCACACTAAAAGGTCACAACAATTCCCCATTATGTTGAGGACCTAGAAGTTTCACAATAGTATTCTTAAAAATATGTTCTATACCTGGATAATACCATTTAAGGGACATAAATGATATATACTATCAGGGGTGGTGATACATAATACTTTGAGGAACCTAATGACGGTGTACACCCTTGGTATTATCTATTGCATGATATTATGAGAACGAGACCCACTAATAGGAAATTAACATTTATATGTGTCATTAGATGTTCCTATCTGTGGGAGAGTATATTAATCCTCATAATTTAAGATTATTATTAATGATTATTATGATTCGTGTAATTTTATATATTGACAAAAATCGTGGTGATATATGTTCATGGAGAGGTAGGATATGTTGGGTGCATCACAAGTAATATTGGATTAATGAATAATATGAGAATGTATTTTCCAATCTATTATTTATTTAAAGTTAATATTTTAGTTCCTTTTATAGAAATAATATAGCCTAAATAAATCCATGGTCATGGCATTCTATAGGGAAATTTAATTTTTGTAAATTTAAATAAAGAGATATCAAGCACAGAGGTTGATGGAACCAGCATGCAACCTACTTGATGAAAGATATTATGATAAATGGGTTATATTACAAAATGATCATCCTTATGAGGTATTTTTAATTTCATCATTAACATCTTTCCCTATTAAATACTTGGTTTGTTTCTAGATGCTAACTTCATACTTTAGGCTACTTTTCCTAATTCCACTAAGAAAGAGGGCAAGAGAGTCACACACTAAGTGCATCTGAAATATTAGTTAAATAATATATTATTATTTTTTACTTAACAAGTAGAATGAATATTATTTTCACATGTGGTTTAATTATTATTCATCTTTTCTTCATCTCATAAATTACACTACTAGTTATTTTATTAATTTATTCATTTTTCAATTAGTTTCAATTTCAATTATAATTTCTCTTTAATACAAAATGAGAGATCTTCTTCTTCCTCCTTTATATCTCATAAATATAATCAAATAAATTAATTTTATAAATGAAATATGATCAAATATCTCATGTGAAGGTGCTAAATAATTTGGAAAAATAACACAAGAGTGCACTCAATGTAACCCAAAGGTGTACGCCACGTACTAGTGATTAAATCACCAAGAATTAATTTGGAATTTAATCAAGGCATGTGAATTTATTAGACTTAGTGTGTTTAATTATACAATGAGTGTTGACTAGGCTAGACTGGAACACGGCCAGCTTAATTACACTCCATGTATCCCACATACACGACATTTAGTGCTATAGTCACATATGGGCCATGTATCTTCTTACATGGCCTAACTGAAAGGTGACCACGTAACTTGGAGACCACATGCCATGTATCCCATGTACACATAGTTTAATCTAATTTTTATATGATACAATTTACACACTGATTCCCTAGGCATGTGCATTATATTTACAGTGAGAAATGTACACAATGTGCAGCTATCTTGTACACACAGTGTACTTATCCAAAAATTTTCACAGAATTAAAATTAATTTATTATAAATTGTAAAAATTTTCAACATGTGATTCTGTGTAGTAACCCAGTTTCTACTACATAAACCTTTATTTAGGATTTTCATGAATATAAAATTTATTGGTGATGGTTAGGAGAGTTTGGGGAATATTTGAGATTTTTTGGGACTAAAGGGAAGGTGCACGGGATGCACACAGTCTGTCTAAACTGTGCAGAATCGAAGGAGAAACAATGTAGAATTGTAGATGTTGGAAAATATATTTGGAACTATTGGTGAATGTTTAAGGAGGACATTCAAGGAGTCCATGTTAGGGTCTTCCCAAGAATTATCTAATTCATGGTTATCACATGATTTTTCTAATCGTGCGACTAAACCGTGCACAAGTTTAAAGTGATATCTTAAAAAAGTTAATCTCACACGTTTTTGACTCTATAGTATTATTTTTTCACCCAAAAACGTCCCTATCATGTAATTCCTCTATCGTGAAGGTTTGAGAACCCCTCACAAGAGAATTGGAATCGATCCGGAGCCTTCCATTGGCGTTTAGAATCCTAATTCTTGAGGTATGTTATCATTAATGATCGGTCTTATCACATTTTTTAGATATAATTCTCTTATAATCTTTGTTTTTTAGATATATTTCTTTTATGAGTAGATATAAGATTTTTGATTCCAAATATGATGGGTTTTGGTCTTGTTGTTGATATTAGAAGAGATCTAAGGTGGTTTCGTGGATTTCTTACCCGGTGTCTTGAGCATTCTTCTTCTATTTTCTATTTTCATCCAAACAGGTGAGGTAGGTGGCTTCAATCTCAAATACTATTTATAGAACTATTGTAATGGTTAAAAATTTATTAATTTATGTAGATTTTATTTTGAATTGATTTCTTTAAGTTTTTTAGACCTCTCCTTAGTGATGGTTTGTCAAAATATGGAAAATTGGTGTTCTTAAATAAATTACTTTGATTCTTGATTTTAAAATAAAGAATTTAAAAGGGGGATTTTTTTTATAATTTATGAAATTTGATTTTATTAAAGTGTTTTAAATAAAAGGTTTTTTAAAATGGAATGGGTGATTGAAATTGGTTTGTTTAATAGATTTCAATAAAAGATCTATTTTATTGAAATGGTATGAATTGGTTTATTTGAAATGGATTTGGCATATATGGGTTGTGTGAGTTCATGTTCAATGTGACCTTGATTAAGGTATGTGTACTAGTGGGGTATAAGGTGTGTGACCCTAGATCTGGGATGTGAGTGAGTGTGACATAAGGTAATTGGATGAGAGACCACTCATGAGTATGGGACTATCGAACATTCATGCATGTGTGGGTGTGTTGTGAACCATGGAATGGTTATGCCAAAATGATATTGAGAAATGGGTTTAAAGCATTGTTCGGTTGTTTTTTATTAAATATGAATTGTTATAATTTTTTTTTAAAATGATCTTGTTTAATTTTGGTTATAAATGGTTTTGGAATTTGTTTATATTTAGTTATAATCTATTTTGGGAAATTGTTATATACAAATGTTTTATATAAATGTTGCTAACTTTACTACCCTATTGGAATGAGTAAGAAAGTCATTCTGGAAATATGACTGAGTTTTATTCTCACCCCTTCTTTAAAACTTATGTTATTTAGCAGATGTTATCTTCCACAACATGGTAAAATATAAAGTACCACACGTATTTAGCACAACCTCATGATACTTGGGCTGTTTGGTGATTGGAGCATGGAGCTTGTAAATCATTAAGTCTTGTGATCATCTTAGAGTTTATTAGATGTATTTTTACTATATACTTTTATGATTAGTTTGTATTCTTGTATTTCACGCTTTGGTCGGTTTTTTTATAAAGAATCCTATTTATTTGTATTATAATTAATCGTGCATCCTTTGGTTGTTGATTGGTTATGGTTGTTGGTTGTGGTTTTATTCTCATAGGGTAAACTGTCCCCACTTAAATTTGAAACACTTCATCATTTGTTTCTAGCCTTTGGTGTCTTGGGGATGTTTCATAAGGCCCAATGGCATCTCACTGACCTCTCAATACAATGAGATAGGGAGGGATATTATAAATGGTATCATCTTGTTCAGTCCTTTAGTAACATGTGGTCTTTAGTTTTTGGTCTTGGAGTTGAATTCATTCCTATCTATTCCTTAGGTTGGAATCTTAGAAAGGAGTAGGATTTTAAGTACTTGAAATGTAGAGTATAAAAAGATGTTGATAAACTTTTTATGTGGAACTTCATGTTACCAGGGAGTTGGGTACATAAGTGTTTTGGAGAAACATATAGGATTATGGAAATCTCATTGTCATGAGTTTAGCTAATGAGATGAGCCAGACATGAATTAATGGAATGAATTCCCACTAGTATTGTATATTTTATTATGGGAAAATGATATATGATGTGATTCATTGTGTTTATTTTTAAAAAATTTTGATTTTTTCGAATGAAATATTTTGAAAAGGGAATGGATGGTAAATTTTGAAAATGGATTGATTTTCAAAAGCAAGAATGGATTTTTCAAAAACGTTTATACTTGGAAAAAGGTTTATTTTGGAAAGAAATGTGGTGATAGTTAATGTGATATAATTGGAAATTCTAAGCCTTTTGTTTCTTGAGATTGAGCCTTATAGAGTTTTTTGTTTGTTTATAAAATGGTACCTACTAGACAATATCGGAACAAATTATAATAGGATGTTGAGAATATAGTTTCACCTAAGCCAGAGGTGAACCAACAGTTAGTTCAAAGCATTACTAATGAATTTCAAATCATTTATTTAGGACTACAACCAAATACTCTTTTTATAATATTTTTCACTGCTAGAAATCCATGTGATAGAAGCACAATTGTCTTCACGAGAGGAGGTGATTAATTTAGCACTAAGAGAAAAAGGAAGAGGGAAACCTATACTCAAAAATGTTTTGTAATGTCCCAGACCTCTTAGGTTTATTACTTTGTGAAAATATGGCGATTGAGGTGTTCCAGGAGGTCAAGCCGACTTATCCCCAAAACATTTCCAATTTTCCAATTCTGTGAACAGTTCCATCGGTGAAGAGTTCTATCAATAACCTCTCTTTCCTTTGAAAAATTTCCAATTCTGTGAACAGTTCCATCGGTGAACAGTTCTATCTGTAACCTCTAATGGTAACATCTCTTTCCTTTTCCAAATTACCAATTATTTGAACAGTTCCACCGGTGAACAGTTTTATCAGTAACCTCTAATGGTAACCTCTCTTTCCATTTCCAAATTTCCAATTCTGTGAATAGTTCCATCGGTGAACAGTTCTATCCGTAACCTCTCTTTTCTTTTCCAAATTTCTAATTCTTTGAACAGTCCATCGGTGAACAGTTATATCCATAAACTCTAATGGTAACCTCTCTTTCATTTTCCAAATTTTCAATTCTGTGAACAATTCTATTAGTGAACAGTTCTATCAGTAACCTCTAACGGTAACCTCTCTTTCCTTTACCATATTTCCAATTCTGTGAACAGTTCCATTGGTGAACAGTACTATCGGTATCCTCTAACGGTAACCTTTATCGGTAACCTCTAATGCTAGTGTCTATTTCCTTTGCCAAAATTTGAGTTCTGTGAACAGTGTTTTCAGAACAGTGAGGTTTTAACAACTACCACTATTTCCTTTGGAAAATTTTGAGTTCATGAACAGTGTTTCTAGAATAGTAAGGTTCAAACATCAGCCTCTATTTCCTTTGCCAAATTTTGAGTTCATGAACAGTGTTTTTAGATCAGTGAGGTTCTAACAACAGCCTCTATTTTCTTTGCAAAATTTCATGTTCATGAACAGTGTTTCTAGAACAGTGAGGTTCTAACACCAGCCTCTATTTCCTTTTCCAAATTTCAAGTTCATGAACAGTGTTTCTAGGCCATTGACGTTCTAACAGTAGCCTCTATTTCCTTTTCCAAATTTCATGTTCATGAACACTGTTTCTAGATCAGTGAGGTTCTAACAGTAGCCTCTATTTCTTTTGCCAAATTTTGAGTTCATGAACAGTGTTTCCAGATCAGTGAGGTTCTAATAGAAGCCTCTATTTCTTTTTCCAAATTTTGAGCTTATGAATAGTGTTTCCAGATCAGTGAGGTTCTAACAGCAGCCTCTATTTCCTTTTCCAAATTTTGAGTTTAGTGTACAATGTTTCCAGCTTCCTACAGATTTTCCCCTTTGACATTTCCTTTGACGTAAAATGCATTTAAAGCCTCATTTTAAGGACTCTTATGGCCAATTCAAAGTCCATAAATCATATATTAATTATTCCTAAGGCTCGGGATGATTTTACTTGGTCAAATCGCGTGGTTTAATTCAATCCTCTTTTAATGGGAAACTATGTGTATCTCAAACCCTCACTCCGTTAAATCTTCAAAAGGGACAAGATATCTTCCTCCATTGTTCTCCCTATTTGACCTCAGATATGAGATGCTAGAACATTTTAATCCTTCCCATAATAGTTGCACAATCAAACATTCCTCCTCAGATTTGTTCCGCTCTATTTTGATGCAACTAAGCTGTATTGGTTGATCCTCGATATAAGGTATGTTTTATCGTCATTATTTTTGGGTTCATATTCTCCTATTTCTCCTTTCCATATTATAGAATGTAATCTCTATGCTTTTAATGGGGTTTTATTCTATTTCAGTTGGTGTGGTCATACCATGGCATCCTCAGGTGGATGCAGTTGATGCGAGAGGAGAATTGTGACCCATTGAGTGGATAAAGAATGCCAAGAACTGTTTGAGGTAGGGGATTCGTTTCTTCTCTTTTCTTTTATGTGAAAATATATTGTTAGCATGTTTTATACCACTACACCACAATAGAATTTACATAATAAATATTTGGACTGGATAAATAAATTTATATCAGTCGTACGTTATTTCTCCTTGTTTTCTAGATAGTGTGATATCCAAGCTTCCTTCGCTTATCCATTTGTTCTTGATGAAAATTTGTAAAGAACATAAACTGGAATTAATGGATAACTATTGTATATGGATGAAGAGTCATGTAAATGAATTTTTTTCTTCTGGTTTTAATTTTATGTTAATCAAATTGGTGAAATAATCATGTTTAATTATTTTTGATAGCTTACTGATTAGGTTTCCCAAATTTTGGAACCTAAGAATAATAAATCCTTTAATTCAAGATGGATTAATGAACTGATTGTTTGATAAATCCTTGAAGGGTTCTGAGTTACCCAATTTATTGTTAAAGTCCCAATAATCCAATTGATGTGATGTTTGTTTTCCTACTGCTTATGTTGTGATGTGATCCTGGATGGCTGTTGTGATATGTGGGGGTATGAAGAATTTTGGTTGTGGCAGCATTTGATGCCTAGAGTGGAAAGATGCATCGGTTTATGCATGTAGGTTTTGGGGAGTACACGAGGGATGATATAATGGGATGGTTGTGATTGTTGGATGCTTTCTTATTCTTATTGGTTGATTATCTGCTTTACTTTTCCCCAATACTCATGGCAGCCGGTCTTACTTACCCTTCTTCTGAATGAAGAGGCATGGGGTATGCCACGTGCTTTCTGTATTTATCTTCTCTAGGGTGGATGGGTCTATACTATTTCTATAGGATTAAAATACTCAATGGGTAGTAAATATACTCAATGTGTTGAGCCCCCTTGTGTTTAGTATCATATAATTCTTTTCTAGAATGTCTGGGAATATGGAAAAGTAATTCTGTAATGAATATTTGAATAAATGGCGTTAACCCATGGGGTTGGAGTTTGCTGGAACATAATGAGGAGGTTGTAATTTTAAAAGGATAGTGGAATTTGGATGTGAGGATAATGAATTTAATGTGGAATTGTTCATGGTTAATTAATGTTTAGAGAATTAATTAATGTAAAGTGAAACTAGTAAAAAGAGAATGATATAATGTATTAAAGCTCTTTAAATGGTTATATTCTTATATGATAACTAGTCTTAGAAGTGGCATCCCGGATTCCAAGATTCGTTAGCTACAGTTGAGTCTAGGACTAGGTTTTTCTCATAGTGTGGTTGTGAGATATAGTATATCCTATACTTTTGTGTTTCTATACGCTACTCCACCCTGTCAGTAAGGGAAACTGACACCCTAGGGATTCTAAGCCATGGGGGTGTTTTCCCCAACATTCCAGTGGGAGGATGGATAGCTAACTACCCCCCTTTGGCCCCACTCTCTTATCTTGGTAGTTACTTGTGCTGGAAGGCACATTGGTTAGTCTTTCCCATATATTTCTGTAGAGGGCTGTAATGGATTGTGGTTATTCACACACATATATTATGGATATAGTTTTCTATGGACTACTATAGGTGTAGCGTGTATAAGCTGTGATGGCTTGAGGATTCTTACTCAGTGTATGGGATGTAATGGATTGATGTATAATACCTTATGTATGATATACTTTATGCGGCCTGTGGTGGCTCAAAAAAACTACCTGGTTACTTTACTTATGTGGACATGGTGGTTTTGCTGCATGAGGTGCATATTGTGGTGCTTACCATAGGTGTTTGTGGGGAAGACCTTTTAGAGAGAGATGCTCAGGACGTGCGACGTTGGGGAAAAGAGTCAAACTAGTGGGGAAGTAGTGGCAGTGTACCCTTGATATTCATTATTATAAGATATATTCTTGTATGTGTTACTTGGTGAGTGTATCCATGGTGAGGTTGGGATCTTAGTATACCTGTTTAGGTGATGTGTTAGTTTCACTTGTTGTTCACCTTTCTTTAGCATGATTTTTTACTTTTGCACAAGAAACTTTGTGGAGGATCCTACTGAGTATACTGTTATACTCACCCGAAGTATATACAAAATGTTTTTCAGGTCACTTGGAGCAGGTTTGAGATCAAGCTAGTTTCTACTAGCTTGGGGTTGCATGAGCTATTCGGGCTTGTGGTTTTTACTGTTTTTACTTTCTTTTGGGTAATTGTGGTTTTCCCCTTCTAGTTGTAGTACATTTTCATGACATTACATATGTGCACTTGGGTTTTATTTTATATTTCAGTTCTAAGATGGAGTTGGTTGGTGTCTATATTATCTCTCCCTTCCACATGTTTTCTCTTAGAGGGTAATGCCTCCAATTTGTGTGTTTACTATACCATTGGTGCTAGTCACCATCCCGGGGCCTACTGGAGGTGGGAATCAGGGGTCATTATTTCCCTTATCACATTGCTAGCCCAGTAGGGGTACACTTTGTGGTGAGGGGGTCTTGATAGAGTGGTATCATAGATCAGGTTGAGGGATAGGATGGAGATTGGTGTTAGGCACAAGTGAGGCTTCATGGGTTGGTAGGGAAATGATGTAATTCATGTTTATCAAGTGATGTAAACACATGAGACCGACTGAGACATAGGCATTTAGGGAACCCTATGATCTGATGTACCAACATTTTAATTTACAATGGATACCAAATAAGGTGATACTAGTTGTAGGGTAGAGACCTAGGAAAGGATCATGCATCATTCTTCTTTGTGCCTGTGTTTGAATGGGTAGACCTTGGGATAGGTTAACCTAAAACGAATACAAGAATACAATTAATTAATTAATGTTGAATATTCCATATTCTAGGTTTAGGAACTCTAACAGTTTTCTATTTTACAAGTATGGATTCAGGTTTCCATCCTCATCAGGTTTGCACAGAAAATGTCCAGTAGGTTGTTCTAGCAGATCGACACAGGGTAGAGGTTGATGGAGAAAAAACTTGGAGGAAGACACTCCGAGAGTTTCAGCACCAGAGTGTGAAGAAGTATGAGGGATCCGTTTTAGATACAGTCACAGAAGACTGTTCATAGGAGGTTGAGATAGGCTTCAGTTCGATCCATGCTCAGAAGGAGCACTGGGAGTCCTTGATTGTGACGATGCTACGTGGACCAGTGAGGCAGTGGTGGTTATTGTTCCTTGGGTATCATGAGGAGTTAGCGATCTCATGGGAGGAGTTTTGAGACCAGTTTAGAGTCTAGTTTCTTTCTTTGATTGAGAAGGAGTCCAATCTCCAGGAGCTTCTTACCCTTCGACAGGGGAGCTCCAGTGTTTTAGAGTTTGGAATATATTTCAGGAACCTTTTATGATATGCTTAAGACTTGCTGCCAGATGAGGAGGCTAGGGTGAGGCATTTTGAGGAGGCTTTGCATCTAGATATCCAACGCCAGGTCACCCTATTTACGCTGAAAACATATCTTGAGGTGCTAGGAATGGTAGAGGTTGTCTAGAGGACTTTTTCTATGACAAGATCATCATGAGAGGGGAATTGGCATGATTCCTCATGAAGAAGAGTTGTGGTTCGAGGTTCCTGGTTTTCAGGGCAGAAGAGTTTCCATTCAGTCGAGGGTAGGTCCCAGCCCTTCACATATAATTTCTCTAGAGGAAGAAACTCTTAGTCCTATTCCAAGGGATAAGGCACTTTATTTTCTTGTGGTGGTCATGGTCATCCACAACGGGAGTTCCCAACCTTTCAGAGCGGTCATCATGCACCAGGTGCTATGCTCTAGGTTCCTCCGTTGAGGCAGATCCAGCCGAGGCAGCAATAGCTGGTTACACCAGATTTAGATTAGTAGAGAGTAGATGGGGCAGGCAGAGGACAACCCCATGATGCTCCCTATCCACATAGAGCAGAGCACGGTCGTGGTGGTGGTCGTCATCAATGTCAGAGAGGTCATGGAGGAGGTCGTGGTCAGCTTCATGGTCTAGCGTTTCCAGCTCAAGGTGAGCCAAATGCCGTTCAAGGTACCCTTTGATTGTTTTCTACCTTGGTGTATGCCTTGTTTGATTCAAGAGCTACATAATCCTTCATATCACCTAACCTTGTCCAAGCATTTGGAATTGAGGTATAGAGGCTTCCAGTGCCGTTGGTGTTGACTATGCTAATTGGAGGTCGAGCTGACTTGTTTAAAGTTTGTAGAGACTGTGAGCTAGCTTTGGGGAAACACCGCTCTTGGGGAGATTTCTTATGTTTACGAATACAACCATATGATGTCATCCTCAGGATGGATCGGTTGTATTCAGTGCAGGCTATCATGGATTGCTTCAGGAAGAAGTTCATTTTCATTGGTGCAGATGGAGAGCTAGTGGTGTTTGTTGGTGAGTGAGATCCTCGAATGGGTCATTGGTGCATTACATCTTTATCATCCATTATGGATGAGATGATGATGATTTCTTTAGAGGTTCAGCAGTTGGAGTTTCCTAGGGTCATAGATGAGTACCCTGATGTATTTCCAGAAGAGGTTGTAGCTTTACCCCCTCGACGAGAGATCTAGTTTGGGATCGAGCTACAGCCAGTAGTGTCTCCTATCTCTATGCCTCCATATAGGATGGCCCCTTCTGAGTTACGAGAGCTACATATATAGTTAGATGGTATGTTACAGTGTGGTTTTGTTCATCCAAGTGTGTTTCCATGGGGTGCACCCGTTTTTTTTTGTGAAAAATTCTGATAGAAGTTTGCGGTTGTGTGTTGATTATCGTCACTTAAACAAAGTTACAATAAATAATTTCTATCCTCTTCCGTAGATTGATGATTTATTCGATCAACTAAAGGGTTTAAGTTAGTTCTAAAAGATAGACTTGTGGTTGGGATATCATCAGATGCGTGTGAAGGATGAGGATATCCCAAAGACTGCATTCTGTTGTTGTCATGGGCATTATGAGTTCAATGTAATGCCGTTTGGCATGATGAATGCTCCAGCTATATTCATGGGATTGATGAATGCTATGTTCCATGAGTTAATGGATATGTTCTTGGTAGTTTTCATCGATGAAATACTTGTATACTCCACATCCGAGGAGGAGCATGTAGAGCATCTATAAGCTATTTTGGGAGATCATTATCATCATCAGCTATTTGGAAAGTTGTCAAAGTGTGAGTTTTGGGCTCAAGAAGTCTGTTTCTTAGGGCATGTTGTGTCCCAATAGAAAGTAGTTGTGGATACATCGAAGATAGAAGTAGTTGTGTCTTGAAAAACCCCCAAGACAGTGTCAGAGGTGAGAAGTTTCCTTGGTCTTACAGGCTACTACAGGAGGTTCATATCCAATTTCTGATGAGTTGCAACTCCTATGATAGCTTTGACCAGGAAGGTTCAGGAATTCATATGGACTGATCTTTGTCAGGAAGATTTCCAGTATCTAAAGGATAAGTTAGTAAGAGTTCTAGTTCTTTGTCTTCCAGCTGAGGGAATTCAGTTTGTTGTTTTCTACGTTGCTTCGCATATAGGGTTAGGCTGTGTTCTCATGTAGCAGAGGTCCGTTGTTTCTTCTAGGTCTCAGTAGTTGCATCCCCATGAACATAACTATGCCACCCATGATCTTGAGTTGGCATTCGTGGTGTTTTCTCTGAATTTGTGGATACATTACCTCATTGGTGAGTGCTTTGTGGTTTTCACCAATCATAAGAGTTTGTGGTATGTTTTATCCCATCATGACTTGAACTTACGACAACATCGGTTGATGGAGTTCTTACAGGAATATGACATCGAGATATCATATACACATAGAAAATGGAATGTTGTAGCTAATGCGTTGTGTCGAAAGTCACATAGTGATGCTGTGCATGAATCTGGCGATTCCTGGGGAGTAATGAAAAACTGTCAGCATTACATCTTGATATAGGAGACGTTGGGGGTAGAGGTTTTCTTTTTCAGATGATGTTACAATCATCCCTAATACAGAATTTGGAAGATTCCTAGTTGGGGGATCTTGAGGTAGAGGTCTGGAGAGATCGAATTATTTATGGCGAGGCCCCTGATGGTTGGAATGAGGATGAACAACACCGAGTGTTGTATCATGGAAGGCTTTTAGTTCCTTTGAAGATGCGCGAGACGGTTCTCAAAGAGTTCCATAGTTATCCTTTAGTGATGCATCCTGGTGTGAAAAAGATGTATCGATCCTTGAGGAGCATGTTTTAGTGGATGTGGATGAACCATACGGTTGTGGAGTTTGTGTCTCGGTATTTGGTCTGCCAGAAGGTGAAGGCTGACCACCATATTCCTAGTGGTCTTCTCTAGCCATTAGATATTCCTCAATTGAAGTGGGAGCACATCTTAATGGACTTTGTTACTGGTTTACCTCGATCTCTGGGAGGACATGATGCTATTTGGGTGGTAGTGGATCGTTTAACAAAATTAACCCACTTCATAGCAATCAAGGAGTTGAGTTCAGTGGAAGTTTTGTCGAGGCAGTATCTAGAACAGGTATTGAGACTTCATGGAGTCCCAAAAATGATAATTTTTGATCAAGATCCTCATTTTACCTCCAGGTTGTAGAGAGGTATCCATCATGATTTCGCTTCTCAACTATTCCTTAGCATTTCTTTTCATCCTCAAACGGACGGTCAGACAATGAGAACCATCCAGACTCTTGAAGACATGATATTCTCTTGTGTTCTTGATTTTGGAGGTTCGTGGATGAAGAACTTACCCTTGGTGGAGTTCTCTTACAATAATAGTTTTCACTCCCCCATCGGTATGACACCGTTTGAAGCCTTGTATGGTTGACCTTGGCGTTCTACGTTGTACTGGACCGGGGTCAGAGTGTCAGAAATTCTCAGACCGGAACTAGTGCAGAATACAATAGAGATGGTTCAGGTGATTCATTAGAGGATGAAGACAGTTGAAGATCGTCAGAAATCAATTGCCGATCAAAGGAGGAGGCCCTTAGAGTTTGATGTTAGGGATCATGTGTTTCTGAAGGTGACTCCCCATCATGGGCAGCGAAGGATTGATTGTGGAAGTAATCTTTCTACCCAGTTTGTTGGGCATTTCAAGGTGTTAGTTCATGTTGGAGCTGTGGTGTATTGAGGAGCACTTCCCCCCACAGATGATTCAGATACATGATGTTTTCCATGTATCACAGCTCCATCGTTATCTTCATAATGACTCTCACATCATCGATTGGGGAGAGATAGATGTTGATGATGATGAAAACTTTGAGGAGCGACCTGTGAAGATCCAATACCGCAAGGAGAAGGTTTTGTGTGGGAATTCTATCCCCTTAGTTTGTGTCTTGTGGTGACATGGTGGCATGGAGTATAGTACCTGGGAACATGAGTCACAAATATGTGCTCATTACCCAGAGTTGTTTGATGTTTAAAAGTTTTCATGTATCGATGTAGCTTATGTGGTTATGAACCTTTCATGTTTATGAGATGGCTCCCTTCATTGTTTTTGTGGCTTGCTCTATTTTGAGAGGTATCTCGAAGGGTGGTTGTTCAGACCCAATTTCATTTTTAGTTTAGGTGGGTTTTGAATTCTCAGGGACAAGAATGTTTTGAGAGGTAACTGCTGTAATGGCTCGGACCTCTTCGATCTATTACTTTGTGAAAATATGGTGTTTGAGGTGTTCTGAGAGGTCAATATGACTTATCCCCAACACCTTTTCAATTTTTCAATTCTTTGAACAGTTCCCCCAGTGAACAGTTCTATTGGTAACCTCTAACGGTAACCTCTCTTCCCTTTTCCAAATTTCCAATTCCTTGAACAGTTTCATTAGTGAATAGTTCTATCAGTAACCTATAATGGTAACCTCTATTTCCTTTTCTAAATTTCCAATTCCGTGAATAGTTTCATTGGTGAACAGTTCTATCAGTAACCTCTAACAATAAAATCTCTTTCCTTTTCCAAATTTCCAATTATGTGAACAATTCCATTGGAGAACAGTTCTATCGATAACCTCTAACAGTAACCTCTCTTTCCTTTGACAAATTTATAATTCTGTGAATAATTCAATCGGTGAATAGTTCTATTGGTAACCTCTAACCATAACCTCTCTTTCCTTTTCCAAATTTCCAATTCTATGAACAGTTCCATCAGTGAACAGTTCTATCGGTAACATCTAACGGTAACCTCTATCAGTAACCTCTAATGGTAACCTCTATTTCCTTTTCCAAATTTTGAGTTCTGTGAATAGTGTTTCCAGAACAGTGAGGTTATAACAGTAGCCTCTATTTCCTTTTCCAAATTTTGAGTTCATGAACAGTGTTTCCATAACAGTGAGGTTCTAACAGCAGCCTCTATTTCCTTTGAGAAATTTCGAGTTCATGAATAGTGTTTCCAGATCAGTGAGGTTCTAACAGCACCCTCTATTTCCTTTTCCAAATTTTGAGTTCATGAATAGTGAAGTTCTAATAGAAGCCTCTATTTCCTGTGCCAAATTTCGAGTTCTTGAATAGTGTTTACAGACTAGTGACATTATAACAAGAGCCTCTATTTCCTTTTCCAAATTTTGAGTTCATGAACAGTGTTTCCAGATCAGTGAGGTTCTAACAACAGCCTCTATTTTTTTCCAAATTTCGAGTTCATGAATAGTGTTTCCAGATCAATGAGGTTCTAACAGAAGTCTCTATTTCATTTCCCAAATTTCAAGTTCATGAATAGTGTTTCCAGATCAGTGAGGTTATAACAGCAGCTGCTATTTCCTTTGCCAATTTTTGAGTTTGGTGTATAGTGTTTCCAGCTTCTTACAGTTTTTACCCTTTGACATTTCGTTTGATGTAAAATGCATTTAAAGCCTCATTTTAAGGACTCTTAAGTCCGATTAAAGGGATATAAATCCTATATTAATTATCCCTAAGGAATGGGATATTTTTACTTGGTCAAACCACGTGGTTTAATGCAATCCTCTTTTAATGGGAAATTAAGCGTATCTTAAATCATCGCTCTGTTAAATCTTCAAAATGGACAAGACATCTTCCTCACTTGTTCTTCCTATTTGTTCTCGTCTCTAAGATGCTAGAACATTTAAATCCTTCCCATTGGAGTTGCATAATCAAAAATTTCTCCTAGGATTAGTTCCACTCTATTTGGATGCAACCGAGTTGTATCAGTCGATCTTCGATATAAGGTATGTTTTATCGTCATTATTTTGGGGTTTGTCTTCTCCTATTTTCCCTAGCCATATTATAGAATGTAATTCCATGCTTCTAATGGGGTTTTTTTCTAGGTTTTGGTTGGTGGGGTCGTACAATGGAATCCTCAGGTGGATTCAGTTGATGCGAGAGGAGAATCTGGACCCATTGTGTGGATAAAGAACGTCAAGAACTGTTTGAGGTATGGGATTCATTGCTTCTCTTTTATTTTACATGAAACTATATTGTTAGCATGTTTTATCCCACTGGACCACAATGGAAGTGACATAATAAATATTTGAACTAGATAAATAAATTGATTTTAGTTGTATGTTATTTCTCCTTGTTTTCTATATAGTGTGATATCCATGCTCGCTTCTCTTAGCCATTCGTTCTTGATGAAAATTTATAAAGAACATAAAATGGAATTAATTGATAACTATTGGATATGGATGAAGAGGAATATAAATGAATCTGGTTATTATGGTTTTTATTATATGTTAATCAAATTGGGGCAGTAAGCATGTTTAATTATTTTTGATAGATTAATGATTAGGTTTCCTGAGTTTTGGCACCTACGAATAATAAATATGTTAATTAAAGATGGATTAAAGAACTGATTGTTTGATAATTCCTTGAAGGGTTTTGAGTTACCATCTTTATTTTTAAAGGGACAATATCCCAATTGATGTGATGTTTGTTTTTGTACTTCTTGTGCTGTGATGTGAGCCTGGATAGCTATTGTGATATGTGGGGGCATTGAGACTTTTGGTTGTGGCGGCATTTGACGCCTAGAGTAGCGAGATGCATCAGTTTATTCATTTGGGTGTTGGGGAGGACACCAGGGATGATGGAATAGGATGGTTGTGATTGTTGGATGCTTGTTGATTCTTATTGGTTGATTATCTACTTTACTTTTCCCCACTACTCAAGGCAGCTAGTCTTTCTTACCCTTCTTCCGAAAGAGGCGAATATGTGCAGGGTATGCCACATGATTTTTGTGTTTAGCTTATTAAGGGAGGATAGGTCTATGCTCTTTATATAGGCGGAAAAGACTCAAGAGGTAGTACATCAACTCACCGTGTTGAGCCCCCTTGTGTTTAGTAGCATATAATTCTTTTCTATAATGCCTGGGAATATGGGAAAGTAATTCTGTAATGAATATTTGAATAAATGGTGTTAACCCATGGGGTTGGAGTTTGCTGGAACATAATGATGAGATTGTAATTTTAAAGAGACAGTGGACGTTGGGTGTGAGGCTAAGGAATTTAATGTGTAATTGTTCATGGTTAATTAATTTTTAAAGAATTAATTAATGTAAAGTGAAATTGGTAAAAAAGTAATGATATAATGTATTAAAGATATTTAAATGGTTGTATGATTATAGGATACCTAGTCTTAGAAGTGGAAGCCTGAAGTCTGAGAGACGTTAGCTGTAGTTGAGTCAAATACTAGGTTATGCCCAAAGTGTGGTTGTGAGATATAGTATATTCTGTACTTTTTTGTTTCTATATGCCACTCCACCCTATCAGTAAGGGAAACTAACACACGAGGGATTATGAGCCCTGGGGGGTGTTTTCCCCAACATTCCAGTGTGAATATGGATGGCTCACTACCCCCTTTAGCCCCGCTCTCTTCTCTTGGTAGTTACTTGTGTTGGCAGAAACATTGGTTAGTTTTCCCCATATATGTGTCTAGAGGGATGTAATGGCTTGTGGTTATTCACACACATATATTCTGGATATAGTTTTCTATGGACTACTATAGGTGTAACGTGTATAGGCTGTGATGTCTTGAGGATTCTTACTCGGTGTATGGGCTGTAATGGCTTGAGGTATAATACCCAATGTATGATACACATTATGCGGGATGTGGTCGCTCCTAGAAACTTCCTAGTTACTTTTCTTATGTGAATGCGATAGTTTTTTTGCACGGGGTGAATATTTTGGTGCTTTTCCTAGGTGTCTGTGGGCAAGCCTTTTTGGAGAGAGATGCTCAGGACGTGCGACATTGGAGAAAAGTTGAAAACTAGTGGGGAAGTAGTAGTGGGGTACCCTTGGTATTCTTTATTATATGATATATTCTTGTATGCGTTACTTGGTGAGTGTAGCCATGGTAAGTTTGGGAACTTAGTATACCTGTTTAGGTGATGAGTTAGTTTCACTTGTTATTCACTGTTCTTTAGCATACTTTCTTTACTTTTTCACGAGAAGCTTCAGGGAGGATCCTACTGAGTATACTGTTATACTCACCCTATGTATTTACAAACTATTTTTCAGGTCACTTGGAGTAGGAAGGAGATCAAGCTGGTTTCTACTAACTTGGGGTTGCAGGAGCTGTTCAGGATTGTGGTTGCTACTATTTTTACATTCTTTTGGCTATTTGAAGTTTTCCCCTTACAGTTGTAGTAGTTTTGCATGACATTACATACATGCACTTGGGTTTTGTTTTATATTTCAGTTATGCGTTAGAGTTGGTTGGTGTCTATCTCATCTCTCCCTTCCGTATGTGTTCCCTTAGAGGATAATGCCTCCCATTTGTGTGTTTACTATACCCTCGGTGCTAGTCGCCATCCCGGGGCCTACTGGAGGCGGGACTCGGGGGTCATTATCTCCCTTCTCACATTGCTGACCCAGGAGGGGTACGATTTGTGGGGAGGGGGTCGTAACAGGTGGAACACATAGAAATTAGACCACAAGAGAAATAAATCCTCCTCCAAGACCCAATAACATGTTTGGATGTTTTCAGTGTGGTTAATTGAGTCACATCAAGCAAAACTGTTTCACAGCCCCGAGAGCATGCTACAATTACAACAAGATGGGGAATATTCAGCACTATTGTTGCATTTCTCGAAGTCCAGGTGTTCTGATAACTTCCCTTATGCCACAAACATCACATGATTTGATGGTATGATGGAATCAGATCAATCCTCATTAGCAAAATAGGAATGGTGATTCTAGGAATACCATGACTCCTTAGTAAGGGAAATCTCATCAAGGCAACAAATAGAAAAGTATAGGGATAAAGAAATTGTATGAAGCTGAACTGATGATTATGGATGATCAGGATGGACCATATATAGTGAGAGGTATGATTCTATTGAATTTTAACTTTATGAAATTGTTGTTTGACACTAGAGTATCACATTCTTTAATTTCTTCCCATGCTATTGATTTTCTATGTTTAAAACTAGAGATGATGCCCTCCATGTTAAAACATAAAACTCATCTTGGTAAAAGAGAATGTCCAACCTTTGTGTTTAGAGCATGTTCTATAAATTAGGATAGATATGAGTTAAGATGGGTTTTATTAGTGTTGGATATGGATTTATATGAAGTAATATTGGGTATGGATTAGTTGAAAATGTTCAAGGCCCACATTGACTATTATAATAGAGCGATCAGTTTTAAAACTGAGGACAGTGTCAAGAATAATTTTAGAGGACAAAGGGTTGTAAAGACAGGTGAAATGGGATGGTTGGAAATAATAGTGGGAATTATCTCTTACCAGTTGGTGGTGTTTACCTTTTCATCAGTGGAAGAGATCGAGGAAATAAGTTTCCAGCAATTGTGGATCAATTTCCAAATGTCCTTCCCAAAAACTTCTTAGGGTTACCACCTATAATGGAAGTGTAGTTTACGATTAATCACATTCTAGGGAGCAGTATCATTTCACTTACATCTTATAGGATGGAACCAACTAATTTAAGGGAATTGAAATTGTAGTTGAAAGAGCTAGAAAGAAAAGGTTTCATTCTTCCAAGTACGTCTCCATGGGCAGTACCAATCTTGTTCGTGAATAAAGTAGATGGAAATCTAAGGCTGTATGTTGATTATCGTAAGCTTAAGAAATTTATGAAAAAGAATAGATATCAACTTCCATGCATTGATGAACTATTTGATCAATTGAGGGGAGCTCATTAGTTCTCTAAAATTGACTTACGATTAGGATATCACCAATTGTGAGTTCAGAAGGCGGATATTTAAAAGAAAATTTTCAAAAGAAAATATGTACATTATGAACACATAGTCAAGTCTTTCAGTCTTATGAATGAACCAGAATTATCTATGGAATTGATATATCAGTTATTTTAGTGATATCAAGATTCTTTTTTTGTGGTGTTTGTGGATGACATATTGGTGTATTCAATGATAAGGGATAATCATGAGTAACACTTGGTAACAATATTGAGAATCTTGAGAGATCAATAGTTTTATGAAAAAATATCAAAGTGTGATGTTTGGATACAATAATTACACTTTTGTGGCTATGTAATTTCTAAAAAAGGAATTTTAGTTGATTTAGAGAAAATAGAAGTTGTTATTTCTTGGAAATCACAAAATAATGTCCTTGAGATATGGAGATTTCTTAGTCTATCTGGTTATTACTGATGCTTCTTGTGTGACTTATCTTGGCTAGCATCACTAATGATATCTTTGGCAAAGAATAATGTCCTATTACAATGGAGTGAAAAATTCTAGAAGTCTTTTCAATACTTAAAGGTTCGTTTTACATCAGCACCTATCCTGATCTTTCTATAATTAGGATAGGGGTATGTGGTGTATTGTGATGCTTCAAGATCAGGGTTGGGATGTGTTCTCATGAAAGGAGACCACATGGTTGCTTATGGTTCAAGGTAGTTGAGTGTGCATGAAAATAATTACCCAACACATGATTTAGAGTTAGCTGCGGTCATCTATGCCTTGAAGAGTTCGCGTCATTCTCTCTTTGGTGAGAAATTTATTGTGTTCACTGATCATAAGAGCTTAAAAACATATTTTTCCTTAGTGAGATTTGAATATGAGGAAAATGAGATGGATTGAATATCTCCAGATGATTGACTTTGACTTGATGCATACACTAGGAAAAGGGAATTCAGTGGAAGATGCAATAAGAAAAAAGTTGTATGCTTAGTTGGTGAAAGAATATTCAGATTAATGGATGTTGATGTTGATCCTAGATGATATGAACATGGAATTTGAAGATCGAGGTTTTATTGTAGTTTTATTTTCAACTTCCATGTTTCTTAATTTGGTAAAGTTGGTCAAGGAAGTAGGAACATCAGATACAAAATTCCTGGTTATGAGTTCAAAAATCAGTGCTGGAGAGAACATTGAGGGATAAAAACTTGACGGGAGTTCATTTTTGTAGTTTAGAGATCAGATGGTTGTACCTATGTCTTGTTAGGAACAAATTATTCATCCTTACCACCATTCTTAATGGGATATACATTTGGGAATACAGAATATATATAAGGTGTTGAAGGCGCAATTTTGGTGGATCTGAATGAACCAAATGGTCGATGAGTTTGTTTCAAAGTTCTTAACTTGTCAAAAAGTTAACGAAGTGCATTAAAAAACAGTGGGTATGTTGCAGTCTTTAACTATTCTTATGTAGAAATGGGAGCATATAGTCAGGATTTTGTTAATGTTCTCCCAGGAGCAGTTCAGAATCTCAATGCCACATGGGTGATTGTGGATCGACTCACAATGTGAGTTCATTTCATCCCAATTCATGAAACTCATACGATGGAGGATATATAGAAAATATGTATCCATGAAGTGGTAAATAGACATAGAATACGAATTTTGATGATGTCAGATAGAGATCTGAGGTTGATTTCTTGTTTATGGAAATCCTTATAGAAAGCCTTGGGGACTCAGTTGTCTATGGGTACAGTGTATCACCCCTAGATGGATGGAAAATCTAAAAGGACGATACATATGTTGGAATACATGTTGCAGGATTGTGTTATGGATGTTGGTGGATCATGGGAAGATAACATACTCATTTTAGAGTTCTCATATAACAAAAATTATTAGGACTCAATACACATGGATCCGTTTGAAGTGTTGTATGGGCATCCTTACCATTATCCACTTTGTTGGGTGGAAATATGCGAGATTTCACTAATTGGGATGAACCTTATCCAAGAAACAATGGAGAATATTTATATGATCAAAAATAGAAAGGAGAATTCTCAATTTCCTTAGAAATCGAATGTGGATCATCATTGAAGTCCATTGTTGTACACAGTGAGTGACCATGTGTTCTTAAGGATGTCTCTAAGGCTTGGACATCATCATTTTAGGAAGAATAAAAAGTTATCTCTTTGATACATTGACCCTTTCTAGATACTGTAATGGGTTGGAGAGGTGGAATATTAGTTTGCGTTACCACTATAGTTTAATATGGTGCATAATGGGTTCCACATATCTCAACTGAAAAAGTACCAGTTTGATCCTAACCATGCAAGCATATGGGATCACGTTGACCTAGAGCCAATTGATTCATTGGTACATATACCAGTGTGGATTGTGGATAGGTAGGATAAAGTATTTCATGTGAAAACATTGGTCTACATCAGGATTTATGGCAGCATGGTCAAATTCTGGGAGAGGCGGGGGAACGCATGAAGGAATTGAATGAGAAGTGGTTGGAACTCTTTCAGGGCAAGGGTAATTTTGTACTTTCTGGGGACGGAAAGACAAATAGTGGGGAGAATTTAGTACCCACAATTTCTTTAACATAAACATTTATTTATTATTTTCATTAATATAAAGTTTAAGGGTGAGTGTTTGGAGAGTTTGGGGAATGTTTGGAGAGTTTTGCGGCAAAATGGACAGCGCATGGGATGTGCACGACTTCTCTAAACAGTTCCGAATCAAAGGAGAAACTGTGAATAGTTTAGATGTTGGATATATATTTTTCATGGTGGGCACACGATTAAAGAGGCCATGTGAGGAGGTCATGTGAGGGTCATCCCAAGTAATAGTTAATGTATGGTAAGTGCATGATTTGTCTAACTGTCTGACTAAACCGTGAACTAGGTTAAAGTGAGATCCTAAAAACGTGGATCTACACACATTTTGGACTCCATAGGCTTTATTTTTTACCCAAATGGCCCTAAATCTAGATTCTTCTATCTTGATGGTTTCAGAACCTCTCCCAAGTGAATTAGATTCTATTTGGAGATTTCCCTTTGAGTTTAGAAGCCCGATTATTGAGGTATGTCATCTTTCTTCACCATTGTTTTCATGTTTTCTTAGATATACTTAGATCTACTTCTCATATCACCTTAGTTTCTTAGATACATACACTTTATGGGTAGATCTAAGATTGTGGATGCAAAATATGATGATTTTTGGCTTTGTTGTTAATAGGAGAAGATATCTAAGGTGATTTCAGGGATTTCTTTTATGGTTTCTTGAGTGTTCATTGCCCATTTTCTATTTTTTCCAAAAGGATAGAGGTAGGTTGTAACGACACGAGTCCAGAGCCCCTCCACTGGTTCCCCATACCCAGTTCTCCACACGACCTCAAGCGCGTTTCCCCGAATGCCAGAGGCTGCCGACTAGCAGCGATGGCCTTAGTGAGCCGGTGGAGAAACTATGCCCTCATTCGGTAAGGTATACAAGGTAAGAAAACAAAAATAAATAATGGAAGCAGTAATCAACATGCATAAAAAAAGAAACCAGACAGCGGAAGCAATGCAGATATCTAACAATGATGATAACAATGTAGTAGGTACAAGTATCTATGGAAAGAAGCAAACACAACAATGTGCTGGAATACAACTGAAACCAAGTGCAAAAGAAAAACAAAGAAATCTCCTCAGTATCGCGAGCCATGGCTTGGTCCCATGCTCCCCAGCTCCTGATGCAATTAAGATCCTGAAGTAGAAGGAAGCTTGCACTTATCTATACCTACAACAACATAGTCTGCTTGGGCCCAAAATCATGGCCCAAACAGGGTGTGAGATACAATCCCAGTAGAAAATCACCCAAAGATTTGTGCCTAACAGTCAATGAATACATGGCAGTAAATAAACAAGAAGCAGTAAATAGAAAAACACAAGCAGCTACAATCCACAGTTCAAAAAAGTAAGCACACAAGTAAGCAATCAACAACAAGAAGAAAATAGGTAACCCTCTGGGTAGCTCTCAGAGTCTAACCCTATGGTTCAACCTCTAAGTACTAGCAACCCTCTGGGAGGCACACACAGTCTCACCCCTCTAGTTAAGCTACGTAAATTATGCAGACTCTCTGGGGAAGCACTCACCATCAATTCACCCTATAGTCTCATATAATGATAAAGGCTCTCTGGGGAAGCACTCAATGTCAATTCCCCCTGTGGACCGCATCGTAGTTAAAGACACTCTGGAGAATCCCTTCCATCAATTCTCTCCTTGGTCCCACATCGTGATTAAAATGACACTCTGGAGAAGCCCTTCCATCAATTATCCCTTTGTTATACTACTCTAGGCTCAACAACAATAATAAAACAACAGTCCATAATCCTACAACTAGGCATGGCAATTGGAAAAACACCAAACAGGCAGAACAAGCATGGAAAAGAAAACTGATCACAAACAAAATACTCTAATCACAAGTAATAACCTCTACTAAATCAATCAAGCAAAGAAGGAAAGTAACAAGGGCAAAACAGGAAACACTCAATACCCCGTTCAAGGGTATTGGTGGAAATTGCACAAAATATTCATCAACTTTCTACGGAAAGGCACAAACCACCTACCTCAATCCTAGGAGATCGATATACATGAACCTTGACGGCAGATTCCCCTTATAACAACGTAGATCCGAGAAAACGCACAAAAAGTTCATCCCATGATAACTTAGAAAGGAGGAGGAATCAGGAAACGACGCTAAAGCAGAAGGAAGAACTCACCGCTGCGATTCCAATGCAACTGACCGTGCTCGAATCGGAGAACAGACTACGAGGTAGGACTCCGTCGAAGATCTGGTCGTACTGTCTCCCTCAGACGGTCGAAAACTGAAGAAGAAGATGGATATGGGGTTTAGACATCACCCCGGTCCATTTAATGAAAAAAAAGTACACGGCATGTACTTCTAGAGTACACGGCGTGTACTTCAAATTTTTCCGTACTCCGAAAAACCAGCCTCCACCTCAGCCTTACACACCGTGTGTGTGGCTCGGGCATGACCAACACACAGATTCAAGCCGGGAAGAGTACACACTGTGTACTCATAAAGTACATGGCGTGTACTTCTAAAATTTCCAGAAAATTCATTTTTCTCAAAAACTTCAGAAAAAGGAAAAACATACCTGAAAGGAGATTCGGGTTGTTACAAACTTCCCCCCTTAATGAAATTCGTCCCCAAATTTCCCTAACGAGGTGGAGAAGAGTAATCCCCAAATAGGTCCAACCACTGCGATTATACATCGGCCTCCCTCTCCCAGGTCTCGACCTGTACTCGCCCGTGTTGCCACAACACCCGTACCAGAGGAACATACTGCCCACAGAGGACCTTCGTACTACGATCGGCAATCCAGATAGGATGCTCCTCGAATGACGCATCTGCTTCAAGCTTGACTTCCTCGGGCTGAAAGACGTGATAAGGGTCTAAAAAGTAACGTCAGAGCTGAGAGACGTGGAAGAAGTCATGCATGGCCCAATACCTCTGAGGTAGCTGCAACCGATAGGAAACCGGCCCCACTCTCTCCAAGACCTCAAACGGCCCGACGTACCGCGGTGAAAGCTTACACTGTCTCTGAATCCTCTTGTGTCCCAACCTTGGTGCAACACGTAGGAAAACCTAATCACTGACCTCAAACTCCAGAGGTTGTCTCCTCTGATTAGAATAAGACTTCTGTCAAGACTGCGCTGTAGCCATCCTCTTTCGAATCATCTCTATCTGCTCTGAAGTCTCCTGAACAAGACGAGGTCCCAGCAAAGCTCCCTCTCTTGCCTCCAGCCAGCATAAGGGTGATCGACATGGCCTACCATATGAAGCCTCATATGGTGCCATCTGAATGGTCGCCTGGAAACTGTTGTTGTAGGAGAACTCCACCAGAGGAATATGTTTCTCCCAAGAACTTCCAAAGTCAAGGATGCAAGCTCTGATCATATCCTCAAGCACCTGGATCGTGTGCTTGGACTGTCCATCAGTCTGGGGATGGTATGTTGTACTCAAGAGTACCTGCGTACCCAAGCCCTTCTGAAGTCCCTGCAAGAACCGAGAGGTAAAGCGCGCATCTCTGTATGAAACAATAGAGCACGGAACTCCATGCAGACGAACGATCTCTCTGATGTAAAGTCATCACAGATCATTGACACTGAAGGTCTCCTTGATCGGTAAGAAGTGAGAAACCTTCGTAATTCTGTCGACAACAACCCAGACAACATCGTTCCCCCGAGGTGATCTCGGAAACCCGGTCATGAAGTCCATTGCAACATCGTTCCACTTCCACTCTGGAATGGGTAACTACTATAAAAGCCTCATTGGTCGCTGATGTTTTGCTTTCACCTACTAACAAGTAGAACATCTCAGGAAAAAACCAGCAACATCCTTCTTCATACATGGCCACCAGTATTGGTGATGAAGGTCCTAATACATCTTGGTGACTCCAGGATGAACTGCCCAAACAGAGGAATGGAAAACCCGCATCAGATCCTCGCATATGTCTGCTGGCACCCATATGCGTCCTTGGAAATGCAAGATCTCATCCTCAACCACTGTCTATCTAGGAAGAGGGTCCCCCCCTGACACACCCTCCCATATGACTAAACCTTCTGAGTCTGATAGCTGCCTCATCCGTACCTGATCAAGTAGCATAGAGGTAACAGCTACAGAAGATAGAAAAGTCTATCCCCGTCTATCTTGCACCTCCAGATGCATCTCAGAGAATAGAGCCATCAGCTTCCACTCACTACTGGCCTCTTGAACTGCCTGAATCTGAGTTCTCCTGTTCAACGTGTCTGCCACGGCGTTTCCCTTTCCCGGCGTATAGGCAAGCTCTAAATCAAAAGACCGAAGATACTCGACCCACCTACGCTGCCTCAGATTCAGATAACGCTGAGTGAAGATATACTTGAGACTCTTGTGGTCAGTGAAGACCACAAAGTGCTCTCCCAAAAGATAGTGTCTCCAATAGCGCAAGGCATGAACAACAGCTTCCAACTCCAGATCATGCGTAGGGTAGTTCCTCTCATGTGGCCTCAACTGCCGAGACCCATATGCAATGACTCCATCTCCCTGCATAAGCATAGCTCCCAGCCCGATACCCGAAGCATCACAGTAAACAGTGTAGCTCTTGCCTGGCTCTAGCAAGACTAGTATCGGTACTGATTTCATCTTCCCTTTTAGCTCTTGAAAGGCTATCTCACAAGAATCTGACCATAAGGACTTCGCCCCCTTCTTGGTCAGACCTGTAAAAGGTGCTTCTAGGCACGAAAAGTCCTGAATGAAATGTCTGTAGTATCCAGCCAGCCCTAGGAAACTCCGTACCTCAAAGATGTTCTTCGGCTGCTCCCAGGAAACTACAACTCTCACTTTCTTTGGGTCCACTGATACTCCTACCTCTGAGATGACGTGACCCGAGAAGTGAATCTGATCCATCTAGAAGTGGCACTTCGAGAGTTTAGCATAAAGTCGATTCTCTCTCAGTGTACTCAAAAAAATCTCAAGATGGGTGGCATGGTCGTGTCGAGTGTGAGAGTACTCCAAGATATCGTCCATGAAGACCATGGTGAAGGAATCCAAGTAAGGACGGAACACTCGGTTCATCAGTGCCCTGAAAACCGTAGGTGCATTCGTGAGACCGAATGACATGACTGTATACTCATATAGACCATACCTGCTCCTGATAGATATCATAGGTATATCTGATGGTATAACGCGCAACTGATGATAACTGGACCTCAAGTCGATCTTCGAGAAAACCTGGGCTCCTCGAAGCTAATCGAAAAGGTCATCAATCCACGGAAAGGGATATCGGTTCTTGACCATCAACTGGTTTAGCTTCCGATAATCCACACAAAGTTGAAGGGTACCTTCTGCCTTCTTCGCGAACAGAACAGGAAAACCCCAAGGAGAAGTACTAGGTCGAATGAATCCCTTAGCCTGTAGCTCTTCCAACTACTTCTTGAGCTCCTGCAACTCATGTGTGTCCATCCTATAGGGAGGAATGGACAACGGTGCCGCTCCTGGCATAATCTCAATAGAGAAGTCTACCTCACGCTCCGGATGCAAACTCAAAAAGTCCTCTGGAAAGACATCCCTAAAGTGATTGAACACTGGAGGAAATTCCATCTATGGAGTCCCCTGATCATCCAGATAAAAACTAGAAATTTGGCCTGTCACCCCTCTTAGCCCAAGATGCTTGAGTCATGCTCGACTTGCCCGAATGTCCCATTCGCCTCTATGAAGGAAGGATTCACCCTCCGGTGAAACGAAACTCACTCTGTGGCGATAGCAGTTGATGACTGCCCAGAAGGGAATCAACCAGTCCATGCCAAGGATTAAATCATAGCATGTCATCTCTAGGACATAGAGATCCCATAAGAAGCGATACCCTGCAATCTCGAGAGGGCACTCTCTACACTGGCGTACACTAGATGTCCTCGTTTCCAATGGTGTGTCTAGTGTCAACGAGTCGGCAGAAGAAAAGATGCAGAGTCCAAGGCTCTTCACAATGGAAACATAGATAAAACTACGCGTAGCACCAGTATCGAAAAGAGATGAATATAAAACTGAGGCTACTAAAATCCTACCTTGAACAGTAGAAGGGTCAGGATCCTGCACATGATAGGTCTGCTCCACGGCAAAATACTAGCCCATGCCGCGGCCCTACGCCCCTGGATGACCACTCTAAGCTGAACCTCCCTGCTGGTGCTGAGGAACTGGTGGCTGACCGCCACGACCTCAACTTCCACCTCAGCCTGAACGGCTGGAAGAAATCCAGTTCCCCAACTGGTGAGAAACTGGCGATGCTGCTTCTGAACGAGGAGTCATGGAAGAACACCGGTCACCAGCTGCTGGTGAGAAAACCTGGCAGAAACGCTGAAGGTGACCCATATTACTGCAAGATCGGCACTCCACAAGGTCCCTCTGGCACTGCGAACTCATGTGCCCTGTCCGGCCACACTGGTAGCACGTCACCGGGCTGACTGATGATGCATCTCGCTTCCTCGAATCACCGCGCGTAGGATCCCTATGGCGCTTCTTGCTGTCATCTGAAGGAAAGATAGATTTGGGAGCATAACCGCCCTGGATCGCAGCTCCAGAGTCTCTCAGATTGCGCTTCGCAATTAGTGCCTGGTTGATGATGGAAGTAATGGAAGTCAGCTGGAAGATGTTCACCTGCGAGCGGATCTCCCGCCTGAGTTCATCCTCAAACTTCCTCACCAAGCACACCCCACTCCCACCCCGAAGGGGTGTAAAACTCTGTAGCTCAGTGAAATGAAAGAAATACTCCATGATAGATAGAGTACCCCGCTCTAAGCTCATGAACTCTTGGGCTCGATCGGCCCTCTGGGTCTCCGGGTAGAAGTAGTCATAGAACACGTGCTGAAACTCCTCCCAAGTCATAGCCTGCTGCTGACCCGCCTGTGAGATCACATCCCACCACCTCATAGCGGAGTCTCAGAGCATATAGGTGGCGAGCTTGACCCGCCTCTCTAGAGGCGTCTCCAGATGCTCGAAGATAGTCAGGATGGATTCCAGCCATGACTCTGCAGCCTGAGGTCCTCCCTCCCCCGAGAACGTGGGAGGATGCTGCTATTGGAAAACCCACGTCAAGTCTGCTGTAGACGAGGTAGGAGGCGGTGCTCCTTGGAAGGCCTAAATCATCCTCATGAAACCTTCCCTGAACTGCACATCAGCGCCTGCAACTGGTACGACAACCGGATCCAAGGCTGGCTCGGCTGGGGGAGCGACAGGAAGTCCTTGATCAGCCCTGTCTGGTGTCTGATCACTGCCTGATGACAGACGTACGACCAGAGGACGTATCAGAGGCATAGCTCTGAAATATCAAAAGCACACCTTAGATCAGGAAAACAAGGACAGAAAACACAAGAGTACAAAACGAGAACAAGGGAAGAAAAACCCACAAGATTGCAAAACACGACTACACGGCGTGTATAAAACTACACGGTGTGTCTTATTAAACCACTGACATGGCCATGTACTCCTTCCCTATAAGTCGTGTACTCTTCAAACTACACGGCGTGTTGAACCCACACACGGAATGTACTTGAAAATTGTTCCCCTGCCCGAGTCTCCTTACACTGCTAACCCACATGGTCCAACTCAACCCCAGACTACACGACGTGTTTGAAACAACCACGACGTGCACTAGACAAGGCTTCGGCGGTTCGTGTTGTTGAGTACATGGCCATATACATGGGTGGACCTTACACGGCGTGCTCCGAATAAGCACGACATGAATAGGCAAAGGTGACACCATCCCGTGTTGTTTGTGACACGACCGGGTACCTGGGAAAGACTACACGGCATGTTCCGAACAAACATGGTGTGTGGAAAAGAAGGTCACGCCGGCCCGTGTTGTTCATGACACAGCCGAGAACCTAGACAGGACTACACTGCATGTTCCCTACAGACACGGCGTTTTCTACCCAAGCTTCCCTAGCCCGTGTTGTTAGTGACACGACCGGGTACACGACTCCGAACTCACACGGTGTGTACCTATGGTACAAGGCATGTTCTTGAAGTTACTCCCACAACACCGTGTTCTACTCACACGGTCAGTGACGCGACCTGAAAACTACACGGCATGTATCTAAAAAGTACACGCCGTGTATTCTGGGATTTCTAGGTAGTAGCTTAGAAACTGTGCATAATTCTAGAAACACTAAAACAAGGGAAAGGATGCCAATTTCCGATCTGTGAGGGCCCATAACACCTCAAGAACCAAATTTTTGGTGTTCATTCTTATGAATGGAACAAGAAAAACAGTTTTCTAGCATAACAGTAGTGAATCTATCAAGAATATATCACAACAGCATGCGTTATCTACACAGAGCCTATCACAACAGCATTCAATCGCTAATGCACCCTAGATGGCATGGAAAGAATGCATGACATGTGATTTCTAAAAGTGCCTATATGATGCATGAGATGACATACTCTCATCTCATCGGGTTGCGACAGAAATAGAACCGAATTATCAAAATAATAATAGCACAAGCCATGTGAATCACTCTAGGTGAAATCAAGTCAACCATAAAATCTCAAAACTAGAAACTACAATTAATGAGGTAGTATGGCTTTTCCCTGTACACGGGTTAGATACTCCCGAGCACAGATTAATGCCATGTACCGAATCGATCCTATCCCTGGATAAGGTCTCCAAACAGTAAAGAAAGAGAAAAGAACCCCTCTGATACCACTTTGTAACGACCCGAGTCTGGAGCCCCTCCATTGGTGCCCCGTACCCGGTTCGCCACATGACCTCAAGCGCATTTCCCCAAATGCCAGAGGCTGCCGACTAGCAGCAAGGGCCTTGGTGAGTCGGTGGGGAAACTATGCCCTCAATAGGTAAGGTATAAAAGGTAAGAAAACAACAATAAACAGCGGAAGTAATAATCAACATGCATAACAAAAGAAACCAGACAGCGGAAGCAATACAGATATCTAACAATGACGACAATAATGAAGTGGGTATAAGTATCTATGGAAAGTAGCAAACACAACAACATGCAGGAATACAACTGAAACCAAGATCAAAAGAAAAAAAAGAAAGCACTTCAGCATCGCGAGCCACGGCTCGGTCCCATGCCCCCCAACTCCTAATGCCATTAAGATCTGGAAGTAGAAGGGTGCTTGTCCTTATCTATACATGCAGCAACATAGTCTCCTTGGGCCCAAAAGCATGGCCCAAACAGGGTGTGAGATACAATCCCAGTAGGCAATCACACAAAGATTTGTGCCTAACAGTCAATGAATACATGGCAGTAAATAAACAAGAAGCAGTAAACAGGAAAACACAAGCAGCTACAATCCACTATTCTAACAAGTAAGCACAGAAGTAAGCAGTCAACAACAAGAAGAAAACAGGTAACCCTCTGGGTAGCTCTCACAGTCTAACCCCTATGGTTCAACCTCTAAGTACTAGCAACCCTATGGGAGGCACACACAGTCTCACCCCTCTGGTTCAGCTACGTAAATTAAGAAGACTCTCTGGGGAAGCACTCACCGTCAATTCCCCCTATAGTCTCGTATCATGCTAAAGGCTCTCTAGGGAAGCACTCAACGTCAATTCCCCCTGTGGTCCGCGTTGTAGTTAAAGACTCTCTAGAGAAGCCCTTATGTCAATTCTCCCCTTGTTCCTACATCATGATTAAAAAGACACTCTGGAGAAGCCCTTCCGTCAATTATCCCTTTGGTCTACTACTCTGGGCTCAACAACAATAATAAAACAACATTCCACAATCCTACAACTAGGCATGGCAACTAGAAAAACGCCAAACAGGCAGAACAAGCATGGAAAAGAAAACTGAGCACAAAAAAATACTCTAATCACAAGAAATAACCTCTACTAAAGCAATCAAGCAAAGCAGGCAAGTAACAAGGACAAAACAGGAAACATACAATACCCCGTTCAAGGGTATTGGTGGAAATTTCAAAAAATATTCATCAACTTTCTACATAAAGGCACAAACCACCAACCTCAATCCTAGGAGATCTATATACATGAACCTCGACGAAATATTCCCCTTAGAGCGACGTAGATCTGAGAAAATGAAGCAAATGTTCATCCCAAGATAACTTGGAAAGGAGGAGGAATCAAGAAACGAGGCTAAAGCAGAAGGAAGAACTCACCGCTGCGATTCCAACGCAACTGACCATGCTCGAATTGGAGAACGGACGGTGAGGTAGGACTCCGTTGAAGATCCGGCCATACGGTCTCTCTCAGAAGGTCGAAAGCTTAAGAAGAAGACGAATATGGGGGTTAGATGCAACGCCGGTCTATTTAATGAAAAAAAAGAAAGTACACGACGTGTAGTTATAGAGTACACGACGTGTACTTCAAATTTTTCCGTACTTCGAAAAACCGGCCTCCACCTTAGCCTTAAACACCGTGTGTGTGGACCGGGCATGACCAACACATGACTTCAAGCTGGGAAGAGTACACGGCATGTACTCAGAAAGTACACGGCGTGTACTTCTGAAATTTCCAAAAAACTCATTTTTCTCAAAAACTCCAGAAAAAGGAAAAACATACCTGAAAAGAGATCCGGGTTCTTACATAGGTTGCTTCAATCTTGAATACTCTTTGTATAACTTATTGTAATACTTTCAAATTGATTATATTTTATAGATTTGATTTGGAATTGGTTTCTTTATGATTGTCTGAAATCCTCTTTGATGATGTTTTGTGGAAATTTGGAAAATTGGTGTCCTTAAATAAAGTTCTTAGATTCTTTATTTTAAAATTAATATTTTAAAAATGGGGTTTTTTTGGAATTGTAGTAATTGTATTTCATTAAAGTGTTTTAAAAAAGAAGAATATTTTTAAAATGGAATGACTGATTGGAATTGGTTTATTGAGTGGTTTTCAATAAAATAATGGTTTTATTGAAATTGATTAAATTGTTTTATTTGGAATGGTTTTGGAATATATGGGTTGTGTGAGTTCATGTTCTATGTGCCCCTAAATAAGGGATGTGTACTAGTGGGGTACAAGGTGCATGACCCAGGATCAGGGTTGTGTGTTAGTAGGACACAAGTTAATTGGATGAGAGACTCCTCAAAAGTATGGGACTATAAAACAAGCATGCATGTGTCGGTGTGTTGTGAACCATATAATGGTTATTCTAAAATGATATTGAGAAATGGGTTTAAATCCTTGTTTGGTTGTTTTTATGGAAATATGTCTTGTTGAAAAATTGGTTTAAATTGAGATTTTTTACTTTTGGTTATAAATTGTTTTGGAACTTGTTTATAATTAGCTATAATTTTTTTTGAAATTGTTTTATATATCTATTTTATATATAAATGTTTCTAATTTTTCTATCCTAGAGGCTTGAGTAGGGACATAATTAGGGAAAGCTTACTGAGTTTTAAAATCACCCCTACTTTGGACTTTGTTTTTTAGAATGCTATCTTCTTAGACATGGGAAAAGGTAAAGTATCACACTTATTTAGCACCACCTCATGATACCTGGGTTGTTTGGTGAATAGAGCATAGATTTTTTGGAGAATTAAGTCTTGTTTTCATCTTGGAGTTTATTAGTCGTCGTTCTATTGTTTACTTTGATGACTAGTTTGTCTTCTGCTATTTCACACTTTGGTTAGTTTTGTTATAAAGAATTCTATTGAGTTGTATTTTAATTAATCATACATAACATAGAGGTTTATTGGTTATGGTTGTTGGTTTCATAGGGTAAGCCATCCCCTACTTTCATTTGAAACCCTGTGACATTTATTTCCAACCTTTGGAATCATAGGGATGTCACTTAAGGACAAGTAGCATCTCACCACCCTCTAATGACAAATAGATGGAGTAGGATGTTACATTCTGTGTGGTTATTATGTTGATATTACACACCATGTTATGGGTTTTAATATATATAAATTTTTAATTAATTTCTGTGTAATATTCAGATCTTCATATCATGTATGAGCCATATTAGAGTTATTACACTACATGCATTGAATCATAACACATGATAGAAAAATCATGTAATCCATGTAATTATTAAGTTGATAGTACACATCCTAAAAGTACAAGATAAGTCATGTATTCCACATGATGCAAGAGTAAACAGTATGAATGAATAATACATGTTGAGTATATGCAGATGGTTATTCACCATGTTTCCTCCAAGGTACATTTATGTACATCAATAATTTTAAACAAAATCATTTCATTTAATTAAAATTATCATGGATGGATTCTCAAGGTAATTTAGATAATAATTAAGATAAAATAATAGATTTATTAAAGAATATAATTAATAGATTCTAGTGAGATTTATCATAAATAAGAATGGTTATAATTCAATCAATTATTTTATTAAATGCATAATTTGTTTCATGTGAATAAATGATCTTAATATTAGAAAAAGACCTTTAAATGTGATTGGTTTCATTAATTGTGTTTATTAAATTAAATTATTTACCTGAGTTTCATCTCTCATCTCATTATGTAAGGTCGTATGTGCCCATGGCTTCTTTTATATAAACCCCTTCCCCCACCTATGTGTGAGTAAATGAATATGTAATGGATGAATCTCCTAATCTAGTGTAGGAGTTTCTAGTTTGGATATGAAGTGAATCTAATCCAAGAGAGATACATATGTGGATAGGTGGAAAGATGCAACATGAACCTCAATTGGTTCAAGGTGTTTTTTTTCCTTAGGTTGATAGTTAATTTATCATCTGCTACAAAAACTAACCATTAGTAAAATCTCATGATCTTACTGCTTTAATATTTTCTAAAATTATATTTTATAATTGAATAGAAGCACACACACACAAAAATGGATATTTATATGTTTAAATTCACAAATACACAAGTATATACTAACACACAAATATTTAATTCCATGACATATCTATGTGGGTGTGTGCATATGCCTATAATATAAAATTATATATATATATATATAAATCAATTTTATTATATGTATATATTTTTAAATGTAATATAAAATGAAGTATTTATATATATTATTTTATATAATTTATAAGAATATTTTTTAAAATAATATTGTACATAATTTATGCATCTAAAAAATGATAAATTATATGTTTAAATTATGTATACATTTTATTTTTGTTAAATATGAATATTTTTGAACTGAAGATGATGAAAAAGATTCAAAAATTGGATGCATTCTAATCCTATATCAAAAGAAAATGTGTATGGGTGTAAAGATATCACCATGATTGCAAAATATTATGAAAATAATTTTTATCAAATAATTTTTTTGTGTACTCATTGTTTATTTTCAAGAATATTTTTTTTCAAAATAGTTGGAAGAATACTTGTTTTTCCACAGAATATAACAATGTTATAAATATGGGACTAACCCTAGGGGAGAATTGGATATAATTATTGACTGAGATAATAGTACAGTTTATGAATCATCTAATATGAGTACAACTGTAAATGATGATAAAGATCATATTGAGGAAACGACAACAATAGTTGAATATTACCTTTATGATTGTCTTCTGTATTTTGAGACGTTTAATAACTATAAAAATATTCCACTATAATTGTGTTTTACTAATAATACAACATTATCTTTTCTGCCCATGTAATATAATGTCAAATCTAGAAATATATAAAGTGACATTAGCTTTAAAAAATTACTTTCTCTCTTAAATGATATGTTACTCGAAGACAATGACCTTTCTCATTGAACATAAAAGAATAAATGAATATTATGTTAAATGGGTATAATTTAACAACCCATGTACTTAAAAAATAAATTTTATTCTTTTTGAAATAAAATAGTAAAATCTTTGACAAATGTATAATGAAATAAATGGTATTTTAAGGAATCTTTTCTGATAGAATAGTAACATGACTTTAAGAATAGTAATACAACCCTTATGAATATTTAATCAACCAATAGAATAGTAACAACACCTATGAAAGTATAAATAAAATTTATGTATCTTATATGTGAAAATATGATATATTCATATCTTGGAATGAGTAAATAAAAGTTTTGAAAATGATAGATTAAGTGTTGGTTTTTTATAAAACATTTTTTTTACAATTTTATAATTAATATAATGACTTAAAACTAAATATATTTTTATAAAAGAGATTTATGAATTAATATTTTATGGTCTTATTATTATAATATATTTTTTGAGACATTAATTAATTTTTCAATGTGTTATAAAATGAGTAATAGTTTAAAAACTGGAATTTTTCAAATAAATTATGATTAACTAAAAATTAAAATTCTCATATTCAAAAAATTATTTTCATAAAATTTAGTTACTGTATAAATTATAATTGCCAAAAACTTTTATAGTGATTTTTTGATATTTTTCTAAAATACTTGAATTTTTGGTGAATAGTGAAATATGATAATTTACGAAATAAGCTAAATACATGAATTATTGAGTCATGGATGATGTTTTTCTGAGGTAAGAACCCTTGGATATAAGTCACATATAGTAATTTCTATATTTGGTTACAATAAACAATACTGTTGCTTGTCTTGAGAAATATAATAAAATAATTATTAAAGGAAAAACCCTCCTCCCATCTACTATAAATACCATCCCTCACCCCTCTTCTCATCAGACGTATAAAGATTTGATAATTGTCCAAATTAAGCCCAATAATCTTCCCAATAGTCTTCCCCACGTCTAAGACCTATTGGTATCACCAAAAGGCCAAAACCAAGGGCCTTAATGAGGTTCTCAAGGATGAGAATTCAAGTGGTAAAAATGATCTTTCATTTTTATTCTTTTCAATTAATTCTATTTTCTTATACTATCTTCACCTAAAATTATCCAAGATTCATTAAAACTAAAATATATTATATATAATATAATTTTTTAATGTTTATGGAAAAATTTATCATCATAATTATTCTCCTCTCCTTTTTATTCAAAAAATAAAAACATTGTCCATGATGTGTCGATTTACCGACATCGTGGACGATGTGTTTTCAATTTTCATTACTTTATACATGAATGTTCATAAAATAATTTTAATGGATGAAAAATGTTTTAAATTGTATTATATAACCTCTTTTATATTCTATAATTAACATGTATTCATAATATTTAATTATATAAAGAAACTAGTTTGTGATGATCATAGAACAGACAGAATAATTTAAACGAATATCATTAATGTTTTATCTAATGATTCATCCTAATATATGAAAAAATTATATTTGGTAAAATTTAATGTTATATAAAAATTTAAATACCATTTCATTCAACTTTTTTATTTTCTCTTCTGTTTGACAAGAAATTCCATAACGAACCGACCATGGAAACCATATAAAGAACACACCCGAAACAATCGAAATAACAAAATATTATTAATAAATGGGTATAAAGATGTTATAAAAAGATTATATAATGTATTATATATATGAATATGGTTCTTTAATATTTTAATAACACTCTTTGAAGCATTATAAAATAGGTTTGGACATGTTTAAAGTATGAAAAACCTGAGGTAAGGGAATTCTTAACCAAATTTCCATTCTTTGGGTTAACCTTCTACATCATTGATTTTGTCATGATAAATTTTTTTTTAAAATGATTTTTTATTATATTATGTTGTATTATATTTATTTATAGTGAATATATATATATATTCCTTTCATTTTATTAATTCTTGCTTCAGTGATATGGTATTTGTAAGGGACTTTCCTTTTAAAATGCTTCTAAATGTCTCTTTTACAAAATTCAAAAAGATTATTCTTTTCATTAATGTCATGAGAATTTTGTTCTAATTTAATGATATTTTATTACTATAATGTTTAAATTATATGTTTTTATAGTTATTTTTAAGAGTATTATTCCATTATTGTGTTCATGGTTTTTATATTTTAAAAGTGATTTTTTACTGAAAGGGTATTTTGAAATATGAAAGTGTTTTGATCAGGTGTTTAAATGAGTGTTCAAATATTTTACTTCATGATATGTTCATTGGAAATTGTTTATGTTCATTTGAACCCATTATATCTCAAGATATGATGGGTTGATCCCCATTATATATCAAGATGTGTTGGGTTTATCCCATTACAGTTCAAGATATGACGGGTGAGCCCCATTATATCTCTTTAATGTATTGGGTTCATAGGAGATGGAAGTCAAAAAAAGGTTATTACATTTTTTAGGGTGAAAGTACGAGTGATATGGTAAATGTGTCCCAAGGTAACTTCATTATGTTTCTATTCATACTAATGAGTTTTTACAAAATGGGTTTTAATGGTTTTTATGTTCTCAGTTGATTAACAATTTCCTTATTTATATCCCTTACTGATATTTTTCTGATCAACCCATGTTTTTAAATATTTATCAAAGGTTATAAGGATGTGTAAGATAAACAATAAATTCAAGTTAAATTTTATGATGTTTTTTCAAAGAAAACATGTTTTATTTTCAATGTTTTATTTTTGGAAGAAATGGATATTGTTTAGTAGTGTCCACTTTTTATAAATACGGAATGTTACATTTGTATTATGTCTTAATTCTCTAAAAATATAAACCTAAAAATATCTTCAATGTGAAAGAATGTAATTTCATGAAAAAAATTCAATATTATGTAATTTTTTAAGGTTGGGTCCTTATAGTTGGTATCAGAGGATGGTTAAGATAACCTTAGGGGTTAGGATGATGTTAATAGAATATCATAAATGATTTTTTACTTTAGGATTAATTTAAAATGATATATAATTTAATTATTATGATTCTATATTGACAGATATATCACTGTTCAAAATGGTTTTCCATATAAGTAATAAGGAAGCTAATTTAAGAAGGCACTAAGAGCCTAATATATGTCTGAATCTACAACCTAGAATGGAAATAATTAGAACTGAGAAGTTTTTGATAGTAATGGATCAGTTGAATCAGATGATAAATAATGGTGGTGTTCATGCAAGAGAGGAAACTAATATACCATAAAGTAACATGTATTTTGTGGAGCATTTCATAAGGAAACATCCCCCATCATTCGGTGGATCATCTGACTCAGTGGTAGTCGAAGGATGGATCAATGCTCTAGAAAACATATTTGATGTCATGAGATGTTCAGAATTCCAAATGTTAACCCTAAAGATTTATCATTTGGAAGGTGAATCTGAGAAATGGTGGTCCATGGTTAAGAATAACATAGAAAAATATGATCTTAATACTTTGGAATGGTATGATTTTAGGAGTCTTTTTCTAGAAAAATATTTTCTTAAAACTATTCGACTCAAAATGGAGAAACAATTCTTAGACCTAAAGCATAAAGATGATGATTCTATGGTTGCATATAAATCCAATTTTACAAGATTGACCTGGTACACACCATATTTTTCTAGAGAATTTTATAGTAATATTAATATATTTTACTCTCATTTGAAACCATTTTTATGAAGAGAGTTGGCTTCATTAGAGTTTAAAATCTATGGGAAAATTATTCATTATGGCGAAATATTTGAGATGGTGTTTTCTAACATTTATGTACCTCATAATGATAAAAATAATAAGTAGTTAAGTTAAAAGGCTTTTGGGGAATAATTCATCAACAAAATTTAGAGGTAAAAAAATAAATTTCCTTTATTATGAAAAGTGTGGTAAAATGCATCCTGGAAAATGTCTTGTATTTATTTGGAAGTGCTACCAATTTGGAAAGATTGGATACATGTCTCATGATTGTATGAAAAATAATTAGAAAAACAATGAGAAGTTGATAGTGAGATGCTTTAACTATAATTAATTGAGTCATTTTTCTATTGTGTGTCCAAAACTAGTCTCTTAGATAAGAAATCAGAAAAGTTGGAAGCAGAAGGGTGTAGAAAAATACATTGCAACTACTTCAGCATATATTGATCCATCAAATGAAGTGGTATCAAGTATATTTCTTTTTTTACCAAATATACCACTGTGTTTTTTGATTCAGGGTCTACACATTCCTTCATTTCTGAGAAATTTTCTACTAAATTGGAAATTCCACCTTAAGAAATGAAGCCATAACTCATGGTAAAATAACCTAGAGAAAATATTAAAGAAATTTAATATTATAATAATCTACCTATATTTTTCTATGGAAATATTTTACCTACAAACCTTGTTTTATTGACTCTATTAGAGTTAGATGTTATTATAAGTATGGACCAACTTCCTGTTTATCCTGCTAAGATTGATTATAGAGATAAATAAGTTTTTTCAGAAATATTTTCATTCTATATACAAAAATGAAGCCATAACATTTATAACATATCATGAATCCAAGAAAATTTTAAAATATAGAAATTAAAGTTATATTGCGTATATTTTTGAAAATAAGGGAACTGTTCAGATTAATGATTCCCTAGTGGTAAATGAGTATCTTGATGATTTTCATCATGACTTTCCTATTTTTTTCCTAATTAATAGGTTGTGTTTACTTTTGACTTAGTTATTGATGCTAATCCAATTTCTAATTCCCCTTATCTAATGGTTCAAATGGAACATTTATATTTGAAAAAGAAGTTTCTATAATTATTGGATAAAAGCTTCATCTGAACTAGCACTTCACCATGGGTTGCTCCTATATTATTTTTTAAAAATAAATATTATTCAATGAGAATTTACATTGATTATATATCCTTGAATACAATAACTACTAACAAAAAGTATCCATTGCATCATATCGATGATTGTTTTGATCAACTCTTGGGAAAAAAGTATTTTTCAATGGTTGACCTAACGTCAGGGTACCATCAGTTTAAATTGAAAGTTGAAAAAATTCTAAAGATCATGTCCCAAACTAGATATGGGAATTATAAATTTTTAGTTATGCCATATGGGTTAACTAATGATCCTGTTGTATTCATGGATTTTATGAATATAATATTTCTTGAGTTATTGGAGAAGTCTGTGTTTTCATTTATTGATGACATTCTAGTATATTCTAAAAGTAAATAGAAGGATGAAATACATCTAAGGACTATTTTTCAAATCCTAAAAGAAAATAAACTTTATGGAAAATTTAGAAAGATAGAATTTTGGTTGTAAAAAATTTCTTTCGTTGGTCACATTGCTTCTAATGACGACATAACTATTGATTAGGCTAAAACAAATTTTTTAAAATAATGGACAAGATCCAAAAATATAATAGATATTCATATTTTCCATGGTTAGATGGCTATTATGGAAGGTTTTTTTGAAAACATTGTATGATTAGATTTCCTAAAGACTAAGTTAACTTGAAATGGTGTTAATTTAATATGGACTAAATGTTGTGATGATTGTTTTTAGGAATTGAAAAGGCAATTGGTGAATGCCTCTGTTCAAACCCTACCTTCCAAAAAATGGTGAATTTGTTATCTATAATGATGATTTGTTGAAAGGAATTGGTTATGGACTAATGTAGAATGATTAGGTAATTACTTATTCTTCAAGCCAATTTAAACCTGATGAGCTAAATTACCCTACACATGATTTGGAATTTGCTAGTGTTTTTTGCCTTAAAATTTTAGAGGGATCATTTTTATAGATTAAAATATGAAATATATAATAACTATAATAGTTTTAAGTTTATATTTCTCATAAGTAATTGAACATGAGACATAGAAGATGGCTGGAACTAGTCAAGGATTATGATTGCATGATTAATTACCATCCTGGAAAAGAAAAAAAAAAGTCTCTGATGCTTTGAGTTTGAAAACTAATGATAAATTCACTATGTTATGTTTAAAAAATAACCCCTTAGTTAATGATTTGATAAATTTTTGTTTGGAGGTTTTTGATATAGGAAATTACTCTGTTTTGTTTCAGGTGTCAATGTAATCATCTCTATTAGATAGAATAAAGCATGCTCAGATGGTAGTCTATGGGTTTTAGAAAAAATAGAATTGGTTCAAAAGGGTAAGTTTTTTGAGTTTAACATTGATAAAGATAATTTTTTGAGGTTTGGGAAGTGAATATGCGTTATTTGTGACTCTCAGATGAAGAATGAATTTTTATGTGAATCTCATAGATCTCCATTTTCAGTTCATATTGGAAGCATAGAGATATACATATACTTTTGAGAGTATTACTGGTGGGATGGAAGGAAAAGAGATATTTCCGATGTTACCATGAAATATTTGACTTTTCAAAAAGATAAAGCATAGAAGAAGATACCTAAGGGGATGCATAAATCTTTTCCAGTGCTAGAGTGGAAACAAAAAAGTATAACCATTGACTTCGTGGTGGGACTACCAAAGACTCCTCAAGGCAACAATGATATTTTTGTTATTGTTGATTGAAAGACTAAATCTGAACATTGCCTTCCAATTTGAGATAATATGTATTTGGATAATCGTTCTCAATTGTACCTTAAATATTTTGTTATGTTACATGGAGTTCCTCTATCCATTGAATCTGTCTAAGATTTGAGTTTCACTTATAACTTTTGGAAAGTCCTTCATAAGTCATTGAGAACTGAATTAAATTATAGCATTACTTTTCATCCCCAATATGATGGACAAACGAAGTGAATAATTCAAGCCTTTGAAGATATCATTTGAGCTTTTTCAATGCATTACTATAGAGGTTAGGATCAATATATTTCATTATTTGAGTTTTATTATAATGTTAGTTATCATTCCAGCATAAAAATGGAAATTTTGAGGGATTATATGGAAAGAGGCATCAAAATCCAAAATTTTGGGGTGAAGTTAGAGAAATTATGTCGATGAAACCAAAATTAGTATAGAAAGTGGCTAATAAATGGAAGATAATCTATTATCACACGTGGATATCTCAGAGCTGACAAAAAATATATTTAGATAGCAAGATGAAAGACCTTTCATTCGAGGTAGGTGATCATGTTTTCCTTAAAATCTTCCATTGAAAAGTTTTATGTTTTGATATGAAAGGAAAGATAAGTCCATGATTTTTGGACCTTTTGAAATCTTAGATAAAGTTAGACCATTTTCCCATTGAGTAGATTTTCCTCAGAGTTTATCTTTGGTACAAAATGTTTTTAATGTTTGACGTTAAGAAATTATGTTCAAGATATATCTCATGTTTTTAGCCCAGAAGTAGTTCAGATAGAAGAGAACCTTTCTTATGAAGAGAACCCTATTTATATTATTGATCACCAAGAGTTAGTATTACGGAATAAGGTAATATACTATGTTAAGGTTTGGTGGAGAAACCACATGGTTCAAAAATCAACATGAGAATTTGAAAATTCTTTAAGTGATTGGTATCCTCACTTTTTTAATAAGTGATTACAATTTTTGATGACGTAATTTCCTAAAGGTGAGGAGAATATAACAACCCAAGTAATATATAATAAATTTTTTTCTTTTTGAAATTAATTTGTTAAATCCTATGCAAATGTATAATGAAATAAATTGTATTTTAAGGAATATTTTGTGATGGAATAGTAACGTGACCATATGATTGGTAATATAACCCATATAGATAGTAAATAGGTCAATAGAATAGTAACCACATTTATTAAAGTATAAATAAAATTTATGTATCTTATATGTGAAAATATGATATATTTATATATTTGAATGATTAAATAAATGTTTTTAAAATGATATATTAAGTGTGGTTTTTTTGTAAAACATAAATATTTATTTATAATTTTATGATTAATATAATGATTTAAAATAATATATATATATTTTTTAAAAACTATTCATGAATTAATATTTTATTGTCTTATGATTTTAAGATAATCTTATGAGACCTTAATTAACTTTCAAAGTGTTATAAAATCAGCTATAATTTTAAAACTGGTATTATTCAAATAAATTATGATTTTAATTAAGAATTAAATTTCTCATATTTAGAAAATTATTTTCATAAAATTGAGTTCATTTTTTATTTATAAAAGTTGAAAAATGGTCAGGGTGATTCTTGTTTTTTGAAATACTTAAATTGTTGGTGAATAGTGAAATACAATAATTTACATAATAAGCTAAATACATGAATTATTGAGTAATGAGTGATGTTATTATGAGGTGAGAACCCTTGGTTAGAACTCACATGCACTAATTATTTTATTTGGTCACAAGAACCAACAATATTCCTTGTCTTGAGAAAAATAATAAAATAATGATTAAAATAATGGGAAAACCCTCCTCTCCTCCACTATAATACCACCAATCACCCCTCTTTTTCTCACACCTCTCAAACATTTATAATTTTCCTAATTATGCCCATTACTCTTACTAATCCTCTTACCCACATCTGATACCTACTGGTCTCACCAAAATGCCAAAATGAAGGGCCTTAATGAAGTTCTCAAGGAAGCGAATTCAAGTGGTAAAAATCCTCTTTCAATTTCTTTTTTTTTATTTTAAATTATTTTTTTCTTATACTCTATTAACCTCAAATTATCCAAGAGGCATGAAAAATCTATGATGTTATATATAATATTATATTTTCACATTTATGAAATACATTTATCATCATACTTATTCTCCTCTCCCTTTTATTCAAAAAATAAAATCATCGTTCATGATTTGTTGATTACCGATATCATGGATGATGTGTTTTCAATTTTCATTAATTCCATCATGGATGGTAATAAACCATTTTATTGGTTGAAAAAGTTTGTAAAGTGTATTATATAATTTCTTTATATTCTGGAATTAACATATTTGAATAATATTGAATTATATAAGGAAACTAGTTCGTGATTATCAAAGAACTGCCAAAATGATTTAAACAAATATCATCAATATTTTATCTAATGAATCATCCTCATATATGAAAAGAAAAACTATATATAGTATAATTTAAATTTATGTAATCACGTAAATACCATTTCATTTCAATTATGTATTTTATATTCCTTTCGATAAGAAATTCCATAACAAACGAACCATGGAAACCATGTAAAGAACACACTTGAAACAATAGAAATATCAAAATATTATTAATAAATTGGTGTAAATATGTTAGATAAAAGGTTATATAATGTATTATAAACATTAATATTTTTCATTAATATTTTAATAACACTCTTTTAACAATTATACAGGAGGTCTGGAGACGTTTTAAGTAAGAAAAATCCGAGGTAAGGGAATTCTTAACCAAATTTCCATTTTTGGGTTAACCTTCTAGTTCATTGATTTTTTCATGATATATTTATTTGTAAAATGAATTTTTATTATATTACGTTTTATTATGTGGATTTTTAGTGAATATATATATATATATATATATTCGTTTCATTTGATTAATTCTTGCTTCAATGATATGGTATTTGTAAGGGACTCTCCTTTTAAAATCCTTTTAAATGTCTCTTTTACAAAATTACAAAAGATAGATATTTTTTAATGTCATGTGTATTTTAATCTAATTTCATGATGTTTTATCACTATAATTTTTCATCTATATGTTTTTATATTGATGTTTAAGGAATAAGATTTCATTATTATGTGCACTATTTTTATATTTTAAAAGTGGTTTTTTTCAAAAAAAGGGTATTTTGAAATATGAATGTGTTTTTATTAGGGGATTACATTAGTGATCAAGTGTTATACTTCATTATAAGTTCCTTGTAAATTGTTTATGTTAGTTTGATACCATTATAGCTTAAGATATGTTGGGTTTAACCCCATTATTGCTTAATATATGTTGGTTTGAGCCCATTATAACTCTTGATATGACGTGTGTGCCCCATTATAGATCTCCAATTCATTGGGTACTCAAGATATGGAATTCAATTGAAAGGTTATTCTATTTCTATGGTTGAATGTAATAGTGATATGTTAAATTTGTCCCAGTTCAAATTCATGATGTTTCTATGCATGCAAATGAGTTTTTATGAAATGGGTTTTAATGGTTTGTATGTTATCACTTGATTAAAAATTTTATTCTTTATATCAATTACCGAGATTTTTATGCTCATCTGAAGTTTTTTAATGTTTTCATAGGTTATTAGGATGTGTAATATAAAGAAATAATTCAAATTAAATGTTATGAATATTTTTCAAAGAAAACATGTTTTATTTTTAATGTTTTATATTTTGGAATAAATGAATACTGTTTAGTAGTATCCACTTTTTATGAATGTTGAATGTTATATATGTATTATGTCTTAATTATGTAAAACTGTAAACCTGAAAAGATCCTAAATGTGATGGAAAGTAATTTCCTGACTAAAATTAAAGATTATTTAATGTCTTAAGGTCGGGTCTTTATATATAACCTCTAAAAGAATACACACCCCTCCAAATTACTGTATATTATTTCAAAATAACCCTTAATCCCATAAAAAAATCCCTAAGCATGGATTTCCTTTATAAGAAAATGATAAATTAATTCCTTCAAAAATTATGTGGTATTTTCCAACCATTACATAATAGAGATGATAATATGTAATTGAGTAGAATGAAATTAAATTGATGCCGTATAAAGATAGAAGAATTAAATATGAGAAACTTCAGTACTTATTAAACTCTCCTCAATGGAAGAAATTAGACCATGAGTATCCTGAATCTGAAAATGATCCAGGAAACATTAATCTTCTGCTATATACAAATGGTATGAATACTTTTGGTATACAATGCAACACTCATAGTACATGGGCCATTATGTTGGTAAATTATAACCTTCTACCATTTATATGAATGAAGTGAAATTATATTATGTTGCATCTCTATTTTTTGAACTAAAACAACATTTTAATGATGTTGTGGTTTATTTAGATTCATTAATCTATGATCTGAAATTCATATGTGATATGTTTGTTATGTTTTATGATTCTTATAGAAGTGAAGAGATCATGTAGAGAGATATAATTTCCTGGATAACAAATGACTTCCTTCTTATAGAAAATATAATTAAAGGAATTGTTGGGGTGACCTATTTTAGAAGAATTTGATTCCTCAAAATCTCATTCCTAGATCATGTGATAAAAACACATTTTTTACCTACTTTGATACCAATTGATTTTAACCAACCCCACACACCCAGATATTGTTCTAAAAATGTATTCTTTATAAGATGGAATTGATACCTACTAGAGTGACAAAAACATAACCATCTATAATTATTATATCAATGAAAATATTGAGTCACTTACATAACCAATTCCATTTAGTTTTATAGTTTTATATAATTTTTTAAACCTTTTAATAAAAAACCATATCTTTCCCATAAAATTAGACTTCTTCCTATTAAACCAAGGATTACTTATTTTACAATATGTATTCATCAACTCTCAAACATTATACACACATGATAACCTTCTAGATTATTCTTACATAATACTATTCTTCATAACCTAGGGAAAAGGAAACATAAGAAGGGTTGAGCTCAAACATTCAGTAAGGGTAAACACAATCAATAAAAATAATAGATCATAAGTGAGGATGTGATAAAAAAGTGGCTATGAGAACAAAATCAAGGTGCAATGACCTAATGTAAATCATACCCAATACAACTGTTTCTGATGCTTTCACTAGGGAGTGTGCGTCCGTCTTGTTGGGGGATGGCAGAGCCATTTGATTCCCTACATTCCCGCTTTCCAAAGGCGGGCGACATCCGTCACTTGTTCAGGGATATTTTCTCCTTGATCAAAACAAAATTATGGGATGTTGGTTCTTCCTTCCATGGATTCCTCCTCGGAACTCGTCACCTAGTCTAGGTCTTCCTTACAGATTTAAGACATTGTTCGTGAAACTCTTCCTAGTGCAATATCTTTATGGACCCTAGTTAATTACACTTCTTCTGTCAGGACAATCAAAAGGGTTCGGTCAGGGTAGGAACCTTCGGTCAGGGGAGTAGTCACGTTGGACATCACTGGAATGTCTGGACATTGGGACATTGGCACATTTGGGTTTCTTCTCCTTATTATAGGCCTTCTCGAGGGCAAGAAATATCGAGTCATCCCACATAGAATGTGGGAAATCAAATGCCATAGGAATGTATATGAGGTTTTCCCCAGCTTCCCATGTTTAACACATGGTATACCGTAGGTTTAACATCCAGTGGAGACAGATCAGACTGATTAGAGTGGATCATGTGGGTGCAATGCCTAGAGGGAACACTAATGTTGGGGCCAATGTGTGGTTAGCTTCCCAGTTTTTATTTAGGGGAATGAGGAATGAGGTGGAATGATCCCTCCGGAATGTGACGGCCTGGGTAAGAATCCAGACATATGACGGATGGTTAAGTGAAGTGAGTGGAGAATGAGATGGAGTCAACTTGAGGATGATGGTGATGTTGGGTTTGAGTCTTGAAGAGACATCCTACGTATCCCTGTGGTAGGGAATCAAAGTTCTCGTAGTTCATCTAACAACATATTACCATCGATTGGGGATTTCAACAGCTTACCGCTGGATGGTGTCACATCGTCTTACCACTAGACAAGGTCAAAATGGATTACTGCTGGATGGGGTTGATCCTTACGGAATATTCCTACATACCTTTCCTAGAAGACAGAGATCAAACCCATGTAGTTCATATGTGATGGGAGTCAGAGGACTAACGCGAATGAGGACCTGGGGTCTAGATGAATGGTGGGCATGAACCTCGTGGAGGCTTCCTACATACCATGCCTTGGCAGGGATCAATGTTCGTGTAGTTCAGGTAGAGTGGGTGAACCGACTTGAAGGAGGTCGGAGCGACTGAGTATTGGGCTTGAACCTCATGTAGGCTTCCTACATACCTTGCCTTTACAAGGATCAAAGACCAAATAGTTCAGGAGGAGTGGGAGAACCGACATGAAGGAGGTTGGAGCAACCGGGTATTGGGCCTGAACCTCAGTGAGGCTTCCTTCGTACCCTGCCTTGGCAAGGATCAAAGGCCTCGCAGTTCAGGTTGGAGTTTGGTGAACCGATGTGAAGGGGGTCAGAACCAATGGTTTTTGGGTTTGAACCTCAGGGAGGCTTTCTATGTACCCCACCTTGGCAAGTATTAAAGACCTTGTAGTTCAAGATGGAGTTTGCTGAACTGATGTGAAGGGGGTCGGAACAATCAGGAGTTGGGCTTGAACCTCAGGGAGGATTCCTAGGTACATTATCTAGGAGACAAGGATCAAATAACCCGTAGTTCGTGAATGGGGGCATTTAGGGGCTTACGCTCTGAGTCATACTGAGTTGTTGGTGAGCCGATGTGAAGGGGGTCAGAGTGACTGGGTATTGTGATTGAACCTCAGGGAGGCTTCCTACACACCTTGCCTTAGAAAGGATCAATGACTACGTAGTTCAGGTTAGTGGGTTGTGGAGCTTACACTCTTGGATGCCTAGATAGGATGTCATGGTAAATGCTTGATCTATGACACTGTGAGTCATTCTCGGTGTAAGAAACAAGATACAACAAAGACTCTATGATCACATCACAAAAGGTGTGTCTATGGTAAGTAGACTGGGTCCACGCGTAGTTGGCGGCCCAAAGAGGAAGCAGGGGCTTCCACGTGGTCAGTAGCCCAAGTGATGGAGATTGGGACTTACTCCAGGAGGGAGGACCAGGTGGTGAAAAAGCCCATCTAGAGAGGGATTTTTCACCCAAGAAGAGAGGAATAGCAGAGGGGTTGCCTCCTGAATGGAAAGCTAGGGGCTTAAACCAGGGTGGTTTCCCTTTCCTTGCAGATAGACGCTGCCCCAATAAAGAGGATGTTATTACATGTGATGAATGATTTCACTCCTGTGGAGACCAGTGGGCTTAGAGAACTTCCGAGATGGTGCAACCTGCGTGCGAGGCACAGGGTGAGGTCGCAGTTTAATGTCATGTACTGAGGATGATGGCACTTGGAAGTTTAACATCCTGCAGCTCAGATGAAGTGGGTGCGCTCTGCACCCCTAGGACTTACATAACTGGCACCTTCTCCACCTTTGTGAAGAGAAGGGATAGGCAACGCTGTGGTCAGGGGGTGTCATGAGGTGGCCCCAAAGGGGGTCTACGTTAGCATGGCTATGTGAAGAAGCAATAGTTGTTAGCTTGCCTATGAGAAGAAGCATGAGGTGAAGCAATTCAATGTGAAACACCGCCTAACGAACTTTAATGTTACTTCGTACAAGCCTATATGGTCATATAGGAAAACGGTGTGTGCCGTAGATGTTTTGGACATGGTAGGTGCCTAGAAATGATAATCAGAAGAGATACATTGAACATGTATACACCAGGAGGGAGGCTAGCATGCAAAAGGATCAGTTGCGCGGAAAACTCTGAGTCAGTGTGCAATTGAGGTACTTGTGCGGAAAATACCGGGTCGGTGTTGAATTGAGCCGCTTGCGTTGAAAAGGATGGGTTGACGCGGAATTGAGTCTCTTGTATGCAAAAGCCCAGGTCGGTTTGAAATTGGAGAGTTTGGGAACATATAGGGGATCCGAGGTTTTGCATGCAAATAGAAGAGATTGTGTGCAAGGAATAAGGGTTGCACGCAATTTGAAGAGTTTGTGCGCAATTTGAAGAGCCTGCACACAATTGGAAAGGATTACACACAATTGGAAGTGATCAAGCATAGGGGAGAAGACTCAAAGGGATTTGGTCAAGGATTAAGCCCGTGTGGTCTCACGTGAAGGCGGACCCCAGGGTGACCAGTCGCGAAAAATCCCGTACCTGAAAGCCATCTTTTGTGCGCATGAGAGGAGGATTTCGTGTAGAGGAGACAGTTTGGATTCTTTAGCCGTCAGAATTTAAAGGGGCGCCCTTCTATTTATAGGTGCTTGGGGTCGCCCGATCTGCATGGAAACAGGTCCACGTGAAAGTTGGAATGCCAGTGTCAGCAGCGTGAAATATCATCGACGCGGGGGCGGTGCGTGCAACTTTCTACGCCCGCAATCGGTGGCGCGGAAGTTTCTGTGCGATGCGGAAGTTTGTGGGAGTCATGGAAGTTTGCGCATGGCATAGAAGTTTTTACATAGGCATAGAAAAATTCCTTAGATCCCACAATTTTCTGGGTGGGGGAGATTTTTTTCACAGACACCTGAGATTTTTTCGTGTGGCCCTTCCGGGCCCCCTGGAATGGATCGCTGGGTCAAAATATGTCTTTTCTTTGTCGTGTCAAAACCTCATTCATCCCTTGATCATTTTTTGGCATCTACAAAAACATAGATAATAATTCATAAATCATAACATAATGTTTTAGCATAAAGAAGTATATATCATAGGACCATGACATCATATGATTGTGACAACAACATAAAACATGACATCATAAGCATAAGTCTCGACTCGCTGCCAAGACAACAAAACAGTGGACATAGTCCTATGGTGGATTGAACTTACACCATATCCCATTACATATAATCTCATATTACATAGAAATGACCCAATTAATTTAAGGGACATATGGTCTTGGTCCCTCACATCATGTCATAATATGTACATGCATATGTGTTCCACATATGAAAACATACATAACTCCATCAATAATCATAATGTGATAAAAGCATGAAAATTAAATGGGTTTCCAATGAAATTAAGAAAATACCTAGGTAAATACCCTTAAATTATCATAATATAATATAATATATTTACATCATGTAGATGAAGGGTATATAATTTAGTCAATAATTTCCCCAATCCATCGATATATGGGTACCTAGGTGAACCATATCCATTCAAAAGAATAAAACATTGGGTATTCACCAATTAAATTAATTGAACTGAAGTTTATGTTTATATATAGTGGATTATTAGTCTAGATAAAGGCAGTGAAGAATAATTTCTTTTATAGAGATATCACTCCCATCACACACCATATACATAAAAACATGGACAACGAATCAAAGTATTATTTTAGCATAGTATCCAGTCATACCAAAATATACCATTAAAGGAAATACATCTCTAGAAATAGTGGAACATGGAAGATTTATTAAAATATATGAAAACCATTATGAGGAAGACATGGAATTGAATATGTTTTAAGAAAACAATTGCTTTGTTTCACACAACTTTTAAATAAAAGTAAAACATCATATTTAAGTAAGGAAATAAATGTAAGAAAAAGTAATTATAAAAAATATAATTACTAAAAAATATAATATACATAAAGTCTTTGAAAAATAATCTTGATAAAAATAGATAGAAAAATGGAAAAGAAATTTTGAATGGAATTTTCAGAACTTTTGTTAATGTTTGTGTTTAAACAAAGAAATGCATAACTTATAGAAACCATTTTAAAAAGGTAAAAAAGTATTTTAAAAAATTATTTTAATAGTAAAATTTCCCCATAATGGAAAATTGGAAATGAATAGATTTTTAAAAATAAGAAAGTTGTAGAGTGACATAGTAAAAATATTATCTTATAATCTTTTTCGGGTTTGAATTTATGAAATATCATGAAAGGATCCATAATGACATGCATATACCCAAAAAAGGAAAGATAATGAAGAAAATATAGAATAATATAATCGTATTAGTGATATGGAAAAAATAATTAAGTTAGATAGAGAGTTATAGATAAATAGGCTATGAACCCAAAACTAGAGAGTTGGTTATGATATTCCCTTTAGAAGATTGGTAATGAATCAAAAGCACATGGAAAGGGATCATAAAATTTACTTTTAAACCACATGAACAAAAGGGGATTTATTATAAAAGTGGAAAATGGAAATTAATTACATAGTTTCAATGAATAATAAATAAAATTTTAAAATATGTTTCAAGAAATAGTAATTGATATAAAGAACCCTTATCTTATGTCTCATTTAATTTCACCACCATTGCACCTCCTATATAATTAACTTATGTTTATTAAAAAATTAATACTAAAGTGAATTATATTTTTTTATTCTAAATTACTTATAATCATTGAAATTTATTTATTATTATTTCTTTTGAAGATATAATGTCTTGAAGACATTATTTTCATTTAAATCATCTCATTTTATTTTGATTAAAGGGTTTTGATTATTTTTAATTCTATTTTATTAATATTTTATAAAACATTACGATATTTAAAAAAACGTTATATTTCATAATCTACACTAACAATAAATATAGTTTGTATTAAAAAGAAATAATCCTTCATTATGGTTTGTAAGGAGCTCATAAACTATCTAAAGCATATCCCCTAGGAGTGTCAAACCTAGTATGCAGTTAGACACTCTTATCATTTATGATGTGAAGGTTGAGTTATTACCCAAATAATTTTTTCATGACTATTACCCTTTGGTGCATCAGAGCCAGATATTGGATCTACTTATTTATATCCACACGGGGATTCCATTACTAGGAAACCACATACTCTTTACTTTACCAATATTTTAGGAAGTTTTTTTAATGAGGTAATGATGATATATCATTGATAATATAAAAAATAATTTAAAATAATAAATCACAATACCATTTATCATTAAAAAGGAAAGGAGATGGAAGTATTGGAAAAATAAAGGAGGGAAGGGGTTATGACAATATTAGAACCTTAAAAAATCATTAGAGAGACTATTTAGAGAATAAATGGGAAGGAATTCATGCAAAGTGTATTTGGGGTGAAGATGAATGGGATAATGGATGAGTATTTATACTTGAGGAGGGGATATTTTGGGTGAAGAGATTGATTTTTTTGTTATTCAAGACAAAAAAATTTTGGTAGCATTTATTCTCAAAAATTTATTGGCCTATAATTACAAAAAATTTGGGTTATTTGAAATTTAAATCAATAAAATACCAAATGGAACCTCCCAAACAATAAATTAAATGAAAACAATCAAAAATAGTTTTAGTAGGATAAAATGTAATTTAGGTTTCAAACTTTCAAATTTATTTTTCCAAATTCAAATCATAATTCTTAAATTCATTATTTTAATCCAAAAATATATAATTTTTTGTTGAAAAAAGGTTTTATAAATTTATAATTAATGATTATATCATGATGGTGTCATAAGATTTAAATTATTTATAAAAACTGTATTTTTTTACTATTTATAAAAAATCAACATCAAAAAATCCAAAAAATTCATCCACATATATTTTCAATGGGATGTTTCCTAAAATAAATTTGTTTTTATCAAATTCAAAATATAAAATTTAGGAAAAATAAAATCCTATAATACATTGAAAACAAATTTATTTAGAGCAAAAACTATTTCTTTTTTTATAAGTGATTACATTTCTATTTATTATTATCCATTTATTATTACATTAATGATAATTAATTTTTTATAGTTTTGAATCATATACATTTTATGAAATTAATCTTCTAATTAATTGGAATTTACCTTTTAAATAAATAATTTAGAAAATGGTTTTAGTGTAAAAAACATTATACACTCTAAACAAAATTATATGTGAATGATAATTTTACATTTATAAAAACCATAATATCAAACTTTTATAACCATCTTTTTATAATAAGACACTACACATAAGAGGAATTAAACTTTCAAATAAAAAATTAATATTTCATAATGTTATTTTATAATAAAACATGTTACTTAATATTTTAAAAGAAATGTTTTACTAATAGAAAGCATCAAAAATGGTTTATAAATTATATTTTATATATTGTTATTTAAAATTCATAATAAAGTATTTATTTAATGTAAAAATTACAATTAACAATTCATAATAAATATCACATAAAATATTATATGAAATTAATTTCAATATATTACAACTTATTGAACTTGAAAGTATGTATCATACTATGTTAATCATTAGATTATAATAAACTAATTACTACGATGATATAAAATTCAAACTAAAAATTATTCTAGTAATAAAACTATATATGAATAAAATAAAGAATATAGTGAATGAGATATAAGTATATATAAAAAGGATGAAAAATGTAAGTAGGAAAACATGAAGGTTAATAGTAGGCCTTACACCCTGTATCAATCTTCAATCATGGGTTTGAGCCCTATGGCCTCACCAGACATGGCATGATGTTGTCTGGCCTACACACTTCCCTTTTTCTAATACAAAATTTTAATAAATAAAATTTCATTATACTTTAAAATAAATAATATAAAAAATTAGGTGATAAATATGTGTATAAATTATTGTTTGAAATTATTAAATGAAGTGAAATCATTAACATTTACATGTATAATTTTAAAACAAATTATAAAAACAATTATTAGAAATCATGGATGTTACATTTTACCTCCTTAAATAATTTTTTTTCTCAATGTTTTAATTTCAAATAAAAATATATTTATATTTTTCTAAAATTACCGAAATTTACTTGACATAAAATTACAGACCAACCCTAAGGGATATCTATACCGCGACCATGTATTCATCCTAAAACCCAATAAGTATCTCCCATAATATCATTAATTACCTTCATATGTCATTATATAATACCTTGAAAGAGATTTCTAAGACATGGATTTTCTTAAATTTATAAAAAACCAATATTTAATGTTATATAAACCCATATCTGAAAACAATAAGCTACCCTAGACCTTAATTTCAGATCTAATTCTATGAACATATTATTTTCAAACTGGCCTTGATACTAATAAAAGCAACCCAAACCCGTACTTCTGAAGGGGTGAACTCAAGCCCATCTCAACCCATTTTACTTATTACTTTTCTTCATGACCTGGGGAAAAGGAAACATAAGAAGGGGTGAACTGAAATTCTCAGTAAACATAATTGATAAATATCAATGATCATAAGTGAGTATAAGATAAACATGTGGGAAAGATAAAATATCAAGGAGCAATGAAATAATGTAATAGAATCATACCCTGTACAACATAGATCATAAATCATGAGTAATAACATAAGGATTTTCTAATACATAAGTACATGTCATTGGATCATAGAATCATAATAATGTTTCAACAGCATAAAACATGATATTTTAAGCATAAGTAAAGGATCACTATTATAAAATATAATATAGTGGACAAAGTCCCATAGTGGATTATGTTTACTCCTCAACCCCTTATATATCATCTCATAAAACATTGCCCAATGTATTATAGGACTGTATAATTTTGGGTGCACCTATCATATGATAATATGTACATAAATATGTGTTTCACATAAAAAAACATACATAAATCCATTAATAATTGTAACATGATATGCCCATGTAAATTAAATGAGTATATATTGAAATTAAGAAACTCTCAATGAAAATACACATCAATTAATATAATAATGTTTAATTTATTTACACTATATAGGTATAGGGCATATGGTTTAGTTAATAATTTCCCTAGTTAATTGATGTATGGTATTAAGGTGAACCCACTTCAATCAAAATAATGAAACATAGTGTATATAAAAAATAAAGGCACTAGAAGAAAGTTTATGTTTATGTATATTGGATGATTAATAAAGACAATGTTATTGGTTGATCATTTTTATTTTAAAGATATCACTTCCATCACACAAAATTTATATAAGAACAAAGATAATTAATCAACTGATTATTTTCAAATAATATCCATTTATATGAATTATACTATTATAGAAAATATATAATTAGAAAGAGTGAAATAAGGAATAGTTACTGCATTTTATAAAAAAATAGTTATTATTAAAAAATTTAATATAAATATAGAATTAAAAACATAATCATAATAAAAATAGAGGTGAAAATAGAAATTAAATCTTGAAATGAGTTTTCCTAACTTTTGTGGATGTTTTGGTATAAACAATGAAATGCATCACCTTCATAAAAATTTTCAAAAGGGAACATAAAGGCTTTTAAAAAATTATTTAAAAAAAAGTTTCCTTATAATGGAACCATACAAATGAAGTGATTTAAAAGAAGAAGAAGCTTTTTTAGGAAGATTGTAAATTGATTCCCTTATAATCTTTATCAAGTTTGATGTTAGAAATTGTATGAAGGGATCCATAATGAAATTAATATCCCCAAAATTGGAAAGAAAAAGAATAATAAATAGAATAAAATAATCATATCTTTGATATGGTAAAAAGAAATTTTGCAAAATATAGAGTGTTAAATAAATAGGTGTTGAACCCGAAAGGAAAGAATTCGCTTCATGATTCCCCTTAGAGGTTTGGTAATGAGTCAAAATCACATGGAAAATATCATAAAATAAACTTTTAAGCTTCATGAAAAAGGTGATTTATGATAAAATATCTCAACATACAATAATTACATCATTTTAGTGAGGAATATATATATAATTTTAAATATATATCTTGAATTGGAAATTAAGGAAAATAATCCTTACCTTAGGCATCATTTCATTTCTTCACATTTAGGCCTTATACATAATAATCCAATTTTTATTAATGTATTAATAAAAAAGTTAACTATATATATTCATTTTTTATTCGTGATCTCTTATAATCATTGAATTTTATTTATTACTATTTCAATTGAAGAGGGAATGTATTAAAATACAATTTTTCAGTTTAATTATCCCATTTTGTTTTTGATTTATAGATTTTGATTAATTTAAATTTTATAAATTTGAAAAGTAAAATCAAAGAGCATAGAACACATCATAATACAATTATATTAAATAATATACACTAAATATACATGTAGGTGGTATTAATAGAAAATAATCATTCATTATGTTTCATAAAGATCTAATGAATTATCCATAACATATCCCCCACATTGTTGAAAAAGGTGTGTAGTTTCAATATATATTCATGCACATAGTGAAGGCTGAGTCAATACCCAACCAAAATGTTTCATGTTTATTATCTCTAGGACAGATCTAGAGTCTTCATCTATTGGAGTTGGTTCCCAAGAAATAAATTCTATGTACTTTATCATAACGAATATTCATTGTTCTAAATATTAATAAACTTATTATCACATTATGATTGTTATTTTTCATAACATAGTATGTGATAATCTCTTAAGAGTATTTGTCACACTAAAAGGACATAGATATTCTCCACTATGATGAGAACCTAGAAATATCACAATAGTATTCATAAAAATATGTTTTACAGCTTGACGATAACATTTGAGATACAAAAATGATACAAACTATCAAGGTTGGATATTCATAGAAATTTGAGGCTCCTTCTCATGGTGTATGAATTTGATAATATATAGTGTAAGATATTATGATAATGAGACTTGCTTGTAGGAAATCCACATTTATATGTGTCATTATATGTTCTTATCTGTGAATGTGTATATTGATCCTTGACCATTAATATTAGTATTAATGAGTGTTCTGAGTCATATAATTTGATGTATTGAAAAAAACTATGATGACATATGTTCGCGATGAGGTATGATACATTGGGTGAATCAATTGTAATATTACATTAATGGATAATGAGATAAAGGATTTATCCCTTATATCCTTTAACAAAAGATGATATCTGAGGCCCACTGATGGAAATGATATAGCCTAAATAAATCCATGGTGATGGTGTTTTATAAGAAAAATTGATTTCTAAAAATTGAAAAAAGAGACATGGATCAAATAGGTTGATGAGACCAACATGAAATGCTCTTGATTAAATATATTAAGATAATTGGATTATATTAGGTAGTGAGTGTCCGTATGAGATATTATGTCGTTGCAATATTAACTTCTTTCTATATGGGTTCATTGGATTGTTTCTAGATTATAACCTTAGAATTTAGGCTGCTTCACCTAATGTCACTGAGAAAGAGGTGTAGAGGGTCACGCAATAAGTGTATTCGAAATCTTAGTTAAGTAATATCTTTTTATTTATTATTCAAAAATTTGAATGATTATTAATCCCACATGTGGTTTAATTGTTACTATTGTTTTCTTAATCTCATAAATCCTAACAAAATTTATTTGAGAAAATATTATATGAGTGTAATATTTAATAAATATTTTTTTATCTATTTAGTGAATGTAATATTTATTTATTTATTGGAAAATAATTCAATGATATTTATTAAATAAATAAATAGATTTTATTCAAGGCCCGATAAATATTATTGAGGAATATTGGAACGAGTTTAATGTTCTTATAGGAAATAATATATAATATATATTATTTTAATAAATAATATTTAATTTCAATTCACAAGTTAAGCGCATTCCACGAAATAATAACAGTATTATTATTTTAGGTATGGAGTTCTACAAGGGATTATATACATAATAAATGGAACTTGTGATTTTTTTATTACCCTAATAGTATATAAATATAATTTTATCAATTTTCCAATAGTGCTAATTCATTTTTGTTGTTGTGATCATCGAATTTGAAGAATCATCTCAAAGCCCTTGAGATCTCCATTCTCCATGAATTCTCCAAAGAATAGAGATCAATCTTCCTCCACTTTAAACTCTCAAGTCTCGAGAGATAAAGGATAATATTTTGGAAGATATTCTCTTTGCGATAAAATGTGAACGACACAGGAAATAGGATCTGCCATGATAGCCCCTGGAGATTCATACAACAATGTTTAGAGATTTGTGGGACATATGTGGAGCACTGCTAGAGGGAATCTACTATTGATTCCAACTACATAATGACGGTAAAATGTAGATCTATTGTCATATACATTAATGAATAAATAATTCTCAAAAGGTAATTCATTAATTTATTAAATCAATTATAAATAATATATTATGATCCTATGCTCCAGTTTCATTGTTTTATCCATTTTTTGTTTTCTATGATTCAATTACATTGATCAAAGCATTTATCATTGTGTAAACCTCATATTGATCATCGATGATGATAAAAGTTGGGAATAACTTATCACATTCTTTCTTTGGGCCTAGAACCAACAAGTTGTACCTAAGGGGTCACATAATTATTTATAATTATATAAATATCAATGATTTACTTACACATTTTCCATTTAGTTTTCAATTCATGTTTAATCAGCCTTTAATCCAAATTTTGAGATCTTATTCTTCATCTTTCATTTATTGTAAATATAATAAAATTGATTAATTTTTTGAATGAAATATAATCAAATATCTCATCTGGAGGTGAAGAGGAAACTAGAAGGATAACCCAAGAGTACACTCCATGTATCCCAGAGGTAGACACAATGTACCAGTGTTTAAGGAAATAAGAATTAATTCAAGGTGCATGCAATTATTACCCATATTGTATTTAATTATACAATGTGTGTTGACTGGGCAAGCTTGGTGCATGGTCAGTTGGAGTACATACTGTGCAGCCCACATACATGATATAGAGTCCTTTATTCATAGAAGATCCTTGTGTCTTCTTACATTGTCTACCTGATTGGTGACCATGTAACATATAGACCACACTCCATGTATCCCATGTACATGGCATTTACTCTAATTTTTCCATGGCATGGTTTACATGTTGAATCCCTAGGCATGTGCCTTTGATAGATAGTAATAATAGTACAAGCCATGTATCTTGACTGTATACACTGTGCACTTATACCAAATTTCACAAAAATTTAAATTAATTTATTATAATGTGTAAATGTTTTCAACATGTTCTTGTGTGTGGTCATTAAGTTGATAGTACATTACATATGATTTTTATAATATATATAAACATCTAAATAATTTTTGTATAATGTTTTGATCTGTATATGTCGTGAACTAAATCTGGTTTCCACTATTACCGGCCCCAAACCCAGCCCTTGGAAAGGCCCGAAGGGCATTCCCTATCCCCACGGGATGACACAAGTGCCTTGGTATCATTTATCTTGGTTTGGGAATGATTTAACCCAATATGTATACATAAAAAATCAAAAACATTTGATAAATTGAATCTGAAAAATTTATACCAAACAAGGTTTATACGAAAATTTAGAACTGAATAAATAAGTTCAAATGCACTAAAAAAATGTCAAAAGACACAAAGAAACAACAGAAAAATAGACCCAAGGAATCCACATGACATGGTGTCATCACCCATAGCCTTACCTTTACCTGAGTCAAGCATAATAAATTCTACTTACACCCAAGGGGTGTAAGTAGGGTGTGAGTCTAAGCCCAATAGGATACCACCCAATGATTCCAACTACCATGTAGTACAATGTGAAAAAGCAACTAGTTTTAATATGCAATGAAAAGCAGTGACAAATTCCTAGAAATACAACATTCAATTGAAAATAGTTTTCAAGATAAAATATTTAGAATGTTAACACATTTAAATGGTCATGTTTGATAATATAATATACTTCCAAACACACCCCAATACAAGGGAAAATACCAAAAATAAAATGAGAAACTAAATCGGGAACACCCCTAGTCACTAGATAGTCTCAGGCCCCCTGTACCTCGTACCTCGGTGTAGAGTAACCATAGTAAAATCAATTCTCATGCACGGTCCACTAGTAGGGAACATACCCATAACCTATTGGTTCCCAATAATCATCCATATAGTTTAGTTAGAGTTTTCCTTATCCAAATGCTATGTGAAACAGGGAAAAAACCCATCTAGTCCACTAACCGTACTTGTACATATCCGCACCACCTAGGTACCCGGGCTTCCCCCTTTGTGATCAAACAATTTCAGCATGCTACATAAATCCATTTTCATATTAACCACCAGTAAGCGTCACATACAAAATGTAAAATAGCTATAAAAATTTTAAACCACTTAAAACACACAAAAAAATACTTTGATTTATAAATGAAACAATTTCTCAAAATCCCACATTGTTTTGCACCCAAAACTATTTGAAAACCCAACTTTGTAAACTATTTGCACACTTTTATGTTTCCAAACCATAAAAGGTAGCATAATAAATTTCAATTGAACTAAAAAATAAAATTTAGGGAAGCCCTATGTGAACCAAGAAATGATATCTTTGTAAAACCTCCTTTTACGCAAAAACATGGCACTTAATGTTTACATGTTGCCCAAATACCATTAAAACCCATTTTCACAGCAACAAAAAAAGAGGATAGACATTAAAAAATGTATTATAATCCCTATTAAATTTCAATAAAGGCAACTAATTATTTACCGAGAAGCCCAAAATAAACCAATAAAACATTTCTTTAGAAAACCCCCAATTTCACACCAAATTGCATTTAAAATTCAATTCCAATAAAAACACCACAAAAACTAATTTTTTCAGAAATAATAAAATGATATAAAACTGAAAATTTGATAAATTCAGCATTCTAATACACAAATATTTCATAAACAATGGAATCACCTACCAAATCAAAGGAAACCCTTGAATCACTGTGCAAAAATCAAGTTGCACCACCACATCACCAAGAGGGACTTAGATCGAACCTAAAACCACAATAATTGACCAATAAAAACCAATGTTAAACCCTATATTCTAAATCCTACCCCCTGGTCATTTGGTAATTCTAGGAAATTGAATAAAACTTCATGGAAAGGGGAGAAACTAAGGAGAAGATACACTTACATGAGATTCTTTGAGGTTCCTCCACCAAATCCCCCATTAAAAAGGTGATCCAAGGATGTTTTTAGTGACTTTGAGGGCTTCAATGGATGTTATATTCTAAGAGTAGGAGTTAGGGTCAAATTAGAAATTATAATGGAGGACTAAGAGTAATAATTGAGAGAGTTATGAAGGAAATAAGTTACCTCCTCAAATCTGGATGATTTGAGAAACCCTATGAAGTTATGCACTAATTCTCGATGAATACAAGCTCCAAAGTGGGGGTAAAGAGTATCGGAGTGTGTATGGGTTTAGTGGGATTGGGTGAAATTTGAAATCACCGAACAATCCTTAAAATTAAATAAGTTATTAATTAAACAATTTTTTAATCTTGAAATGGGATTTCAGGATGGCCCAATTCCTTAAATAAAAACCCAAATCCACCATTATTATGGATTTCTAAAGGGTCCAAATTGAACCAGTGGTGTTAATAGGCTAGGGGAGGCCATTTAGGAATTATAATGGGTGAAAATATTAAAAAATGAAATAGTTATAAATGAAAAAATTGGTTTTTAAATCTGGAAATGGTCTCACCATTTGGCCCAAATTATGAAAACTCACATTTCCCTCAAAAAAAGCTCGAGAAACCCCTAAAAAAATAATGAATGGAAATTAAATAAAATTTACCTTTAAAATAAGTCATGTATGTGACAATTATCATCACTATGATAGACTTTATTCCCTGTAAAATCAATCTAACGCTTGATTGGAAGAGAAGAATGGGTACTCTTCCTCGACCCGTGACTTCCACTCCCATGTCTCATATGTATCATTACCATGCTTCCAAAGAACCTATACTAACGGAATGAGCTTCCCTATAAGAACCTTCTATTGGGAGTCCACTATTTTCACCAGACACTCAACAACAGACTAGTCAGGCTCTATCTCTAGTTCTTCCCAACTCAGCACATGGGACGGATCCGGGTTGTATTTCTTCAACTGGGAGACGTGGAAGACATCATGGATGGATGCAAACTGATATGGTAAAGCCAATATGTATTCCACCTTTCCAATATATTCAATGATCTCAAAGGGCCCGGCATACCGCAGCGTTAGCTTCCCTTGCTTCCCCAATCAACAATGGCCCAGACAAGGGGCCACATTCAAGAATACCATATCACCCATAGAAAACTCTATGTCTCGACAGATTGAGTTAGCATATGATTTATGGCGACTCCGAGAAATCAATAAATGATGCCGGATCAACTTGACCTTCTCAGATGTCTCCTGCACCAGACTCGACCCCAGTAATGAGGTCTCACCTACCTCAGCCTAACATAGGGGGACCAACAAGGCCAACCATAGAGTGCCTCAAAAGGAGCCATTTGAATCGAGGATTGTTAACTGTTATTATAATAAAACTCAACCAACAAACAATGGCTATCCTAAGAACCTCCAAAGTCCATGACACATTCACAGTGCATGTCCTACAAAATATGATTCGCCCGCTCTATCTGACCATCCGCCTGAGGATGGTATGCCATGATCATCTTAATCCGGCACCCCAAGGTCTTCCCAGAACTGAGAAGTGAAATAGTGGTCTCTATTTGAGACAACAGCTGATGGCACACCCTGGAGTCTCACCACCTCCTAAAGATACAAATGACCCAACTCATCCACTTTAGCTCTATCTCTGATCGGAATGAAGTGGGCTGATTTGGTTAGACATTCCATCACCACCAAAATGTAATTCTTACCCTGAGGTGTATGAGGTAAGCCAACAATAAAGTCCATGGTGACATCATCCCACTTTCAGGTAGAAATGGTTAATTAATAGAGCAAACCAGAGGGCCTTTGATGCTCTGCTTTCACCTGCTGGCATGTGTAGCATCTCGGCACAAAGTCCGCTATGTCTTATGTTATACCACGCCACCAGAACTTCTGACAGACATCATAATACATCTTGGTGGCACCAAGATGGACAACCCACTGAGACAGGTGTATATCCTCCATCACTACCTTCTACAAAGATAACGACACTACTAAACAACCCTTGAAGCACAATATGCCCCCAAGAGATGACGACCAATCAGAGGATGTCTCCACACCATGAAGAAACTACTTTGACTACTAACAAAGCTCATCACTGGGCAATTACTACTAAATCAACTCCAACAGAGAAGGAGTCAACTGGAAGCTCTCTATGAATGCACCTCCACTGTGTTCACTGGTCTCCACATGCATCTGATAAAATAACCCCATCAAAGTCCACTCATCACAGGACTTCCTCAAGTCCATCACTGGAACTCTTTTTCTCAATGCATCGGCCACCACATTACCCTTTCCTTGGGTATAGACAATGTCAAAGTCAAAACCTTTCAAGTACTCGATCCCACGATGCTGCCTCAAGATGAGGTCCTTCTATGAGAAGATTTAGGCCAAAATTTTGTGATCGGAGTAGTCCAAAAACATCTCCCCAAAAAGGTAGTGATGCCAAGTCATTAAAGCATGCATCACCACTGCCAAATCCAAGTCATGGGTTAGGTATTTCTTTTCGTGTGGTCAGAGTTGGTGAGAGACATATGCCACCACATGATCATCCTGCATAAGCACGCACCCAAAACCCATACCTGAAGCATCAAAATAGACCACATAACCCTTTCCATCCTCTGGAAAAATAAGCACAGGTGTGGTAGTCAACCGCCTCTTTAGCTCCTTGAACGATGCCTGCCATTCTAGGCCCCATAAAAACTTTACCCCTTTCTGGGTTAGTGCGGTCATTAGTGAAGCAAGCCGAGCGAGAAGCCAAATGAATTTACTGTAATACTAGCCAGGCCTAGGAAACTCCTAATCTCAAACACATTCATTGGCTGCTCCCATTAAATAACCACACTAATCATCTCGGGTTCCACTTAAACCCCCTTCTTAGAGATCACATGCCCTATAAATCTCACTTCCCTAATACATAAAGTTCACTTTGAAAACTTTGCATAGAGGCGGTGATCTCGCAAAGTGCCCATGACGATCATCAAGTGATGTTCATGTTTCTCCTCATAGCTAGAGTATACTATAATGTCATCCAAAAACACCACAATGAAGGAATAAAGATACTGATGGAGAAACCTATTCACGAGTTCCATAAAGACTGCTGGAGCATTGGTCAATCCGAAGGGCATAACCAAATGCTCAAAGTGGTCATACCTGCTTCAAAAGGCTGTCTTTGGTTTATATAAATCCTTCACCCTAAGTTGATGATACCCGGAATGTAGGTTTATCTTTGAGAACCGCTTTCCCCCCTTCATCTGATTAAACAAATCATCTATTCTAGGCAAAGGGTATTTGTTCTTAATTTTTACATTATTCATCGATTGGTAGTCAATGCACAATCAGGGAGATCCATTATCCTTTTTTGCAAAGAACACAGAAGAGGCCCAAGAAGAGACGCTAGGGCGAATGTATCCTTTGGATTCTAAGTTTTCCAGCTGTATATTTAATTCCCTCAGCTCAGTGGGGGCCATACTATATGAGGGAAGAGATATCAGCTATGTTCACGGTGCAAAATCAATCAAAAACTCCACATTCCGTTCTGGAGGAAAGCATGAAAAATCATCTGGGAATACCAATGGAAACTCATTCACTACATGAGGAAGTGCACCTTCAAGGGAAAGACCATCATCATCTAGTATGAGTGAAGATAACCGGAAGATAATACTGACCAAGTATGGGAGTGGAGGCCCTATGCTACCCGACTGAGGATCCCATTCTCCATGAAAAACCCAACGACTCCCATCAAGTGTCGTGAAACTCACTCGTTGTCTGTAGCAATTAATGTGTGCTTAGAAGTGTACTAACCAATACATGCCAAGTATGATTTCAAAATGATCCATGTCTAAGACTAAGAGGTCCCACTCCATCTCGACCCCTGAAATGTAAAGTGCACACGACAAGCACCTGAGACCCTGCTCCATCTTCTTTCCCAATGGCGTAACAAACTCCACTACAAAAGAGAAAAACTTGGTTGGAAAGTTCAGAATGTCCAAAAAACAGAAAAAAATGAATGAAACAGAGGCACCAGTATAAAAAAGAATAGCAGTAATTGAAGATGCGAATAGAATGGTACCTTGAAATGTCGATGGTCCTACCTCTGATTCTGTGGGTACTTGATCCACCGCAGGGAGTTGTCCTGTCTCTGCCTGAGGATGACCGCTAGTTTTCGGTTGTGCCCAAAATTGTATCTAACCATAAGATGACCTAACCCTACCACCGTGTCCACCAAATGAATATCCCCCCTTCCTTGATAGCTCGGACTATACTGGCACTCATCTTAGAGCCGTTGACCCTACCCCACTCAAAAGTGGATGTGACACCCTGTAGAAACACTGAAAATGACCCAGACCTCCACATTTGTAACAAGGAATCAGAGTAAGTGGTAATGCTATTCAGATGGTCCCTAGTTTCCCACATTGGTGGCACACTACTGATCTCGCATCAGAAACCCCAGATGAAAAATTCCTACAGAAGTGTCTTGAACTTCCACTTACCTTCTTCACCTGATCCTCCCACTTCCTCTTTTGCTCTGTGGAGCTACCGTTTTCCACTACTAATACTGTCCCAGAAAAACCATCCCTACTTTTATGGTCAATCTCTACCATACTCGCCTGGTCAACGACCTCAGCATAGGTCCTCTGCTAGAAGAGGAAGACCTGGGAGTATATCTCTGGTCGCAATCCATTCTAAAACCTCTGGGCCTTCAATTGATCATTAAAGACAATTTTAGGGGTATAAAGAACCAACTCAATGAAATGGTTGGCATACTTCATCATAAAAAGATCCCCCTAAATAAGGTCCATGAAGTCTCAAGACCTAGAATATGCCAAGACCACTGGGAAATACTGTTCATTGAAGATGGCCTTGAAATCTCTCCAATGCATCTTCTCATTCTTCCCAGTCTGAAGCACTGACTCCCACCACTTACAGCTGGGACCCTCTAACAAAAAGGGGGAACACTTCACCCAAATATCCTAGGGTGTTTCTAGAAACTCAAACATATGCTCGATATTATCAAGCCATTCCTTTGCTTCCAGGGGTTCTGAGCTGCCTCAAAGGGTATGAAGCTGGATTTTTAGAAACTCCTGAGCTTTATATTTTCTATGACATGCCTCTTATTCCCTAGAATGAATAGGAGTAGGAGTATATCCCTACCTCAGAGCTTGGCCAGCCCAGAACACAGCCTCGACTAGCCTCTGATCAATCGGTGTGTGAGAACTCTCTCTGGCTTCCTCTCGTGGCTGCGTGAGAGCTTTCTAGGGAGGCATGTTGCTACAAAATGCAAAATTCACAAAACAATAATCAACACCAAAATTATGAAAATTTTAATCAAATAAATCAAATAAAAATAATCTAAACACATTCTAGTAATAAAAGAACAACTATTCCACCTCCTCCCAATGTCCACGTGTGGTCTGTAGCCCACACGTCTCGCCTAGAAGTGAAGTCAATCCATATATTCCAACATTCCCTAGTGACTCAAGGTCTTCCATGAGTGGTGAAGGCCAGGCACCCCAATCACTATCAAAACCCTAGCCCCCGCCAGTCCTAGGTCCTGTCTATCCTGACTCATCCGAAAATAGAAATATAACAAAAAAACATTGGCCCCCTCTAATACCATTTTGTCATTAACCGAATCTGGTCGCCCCTATTACCAGCACAAAACCCACCTCATGGAAAGACCCAAAGGGAGTTACCTATCCCCATGGGCTAGAACAAGTTCATGGGTATCATTTATTTTGGTTTGGGAACTGTTTACCCAAAAATGTATACATAAAACATCAAAAACATTTGATAAATTGAATCTGGAAAATCAGACCAAAGAATGTTTATACAAAAATCCATAAATGAATACATAAGATAAAATGCACAAAAAAATTCAAAATACACCAAGAAACAACCAAAAAATATACCCAAGGACTCTACATGACATGGGGTTATCATCCATAGGCCGTCTGCACAACTACACACCAAGGATGAGAACTAACACAATGAACCACCATCACCCATAGCCTTCTCTTTACCTAAGTCAAGAATAATAAAGTGTACTCACACCCAAGGGGTGTATTTATGGTGTGAGCCTAATCCCAAAGGATCATGTAGTACAATGTGAGAAAGAAAGTAGTTTTAATACGCAATGAAAAGCATCGACAAATTCGATGAAATACAACTTTCAATTGAAAATAGTTTTCAAGAAAAATCATTCAGAATGTTAAAATATTTAAATTTTCATGTTATCTAAGACACAATACTAACAAACACACTGAAATACAAGGGAAAATACCACAAATTCAATGAGAAACTAAATTGGGAACACCCCTAGGCACTAGATAGTCTAGGACCCCAGGAACCTCGTACCTCAGTGTAAAGTAACCATAGTAAAATATTTTTTCTTGCATGATCCAATAGTAGGGAACATACCCATAACCTAGTGGTCCCCAATAATTATCCATATAGTTTAGTTAGATTTTTCATTATCCAAATGCTAAGTGAAATAAGGACAAAACCCATACAGTCCACTAGTCGTACTAGTACATATCCGCCCCACCTTGGTACCAGGGATTCCCCCTTTATGCTCAAACAATTTAAGAATGCTAGATAAATAAATTTTCATATAAACCACCACTAATGGTCACATAAAAACAATATAGTATCTATACACATTTTAAAATACTTAAACCACACAACAAAACACTTTGGTTTTTAAATAAAACAATTTCTCAAAATCACACATTGTTTTGCACCAAAAACACCTTGAAAACCCCACTTTGTAAACTATGTGCACACTTTTAAGTTAACAAAACCTAAAATTCTGTCCACTACATTTCAATTAAACCAAAAAATTAATTTTAGGGCAGCCCCAATTGAACCATGAAATGATAACTTTGTAAAACCTCCATTTATACACAAACATGGAACCTAATGTTCACATGTTCCACAAATACCATTAAAACCCATTTTCTCTACAACAAAAAATGGGATAAAAATTGAAAAATTTATTTTTGGCCCTATTAAAGTTCAATAAAAACAACTATGTATTTATAGGAAAACCATGAATAAACCAATAAAACATTTCAATGTGAAACCCCCAATTTCACACCAAATTGGCATTTAAAATGCAATTGCAATAAAAAAACCACTAAAAATATTTTTTGCAGAAATAATAAAATGATATAAACCTGAAAATATGATAAATACATCATTATAATACCCAAATATTTCATAAACATTGGAATCACCTACCAAATTAAAATAAACCCTTGAATCACCGTGTGAAAATCAAGTCGCATCACCGCCGCACCAAGAGGATCTTAGATCGAAACTAAAACCACAATAATTGACCAAGAAAACCCATGGTTAAACCCAAGGTTAGAAACCCTACCCCTGGTTATTTGTGACTTCTAGGAAATTGAAAGAAACATCATGAAAAGGGGAGGAACTAAGGAGGAGAGACACTTACTTGAGATTCTTTGAAGTTTCTCTGCCAAATCCCCCATAAAAATGGAGTTCCAATTGGGTTTTGAGTGACTTGAAGAAATGAAATGGATTTTAGGTTTGAAGAGGATGAGGAACAACCGAATTGGGAATTGGAATGGAGGAAAATGAGTAATAAGTGAGAGTGTTATGAAGGAAAGAAGTTACCTCTTCAAATATGGACGATTTGAGTAACCCTATGAAGTTATACACTAATTTGTGATTAATACGAGCTCCAAAGTGGGGGGAAAGATGATTTTCATGTGGATGGGTTCATTGGGCTTTGGTGAAACTTGGAATCACTAAAAAATCCTTAAACACGAATAAGTTATTAATTATTTTTTTCAAAATTGGGAACGGGGTTTCGGGCTGGTCCAATTCCTTAAATAAAAACCCAAATCCACCATTATTATGGATTCATAAAGTTCCCAAATTTAAGTGGTTGGCTTAATAGGTCATGGGAGGAAATTTAGTAATTGTAATGGGTGAAAAATATTAAAAAATAAATACTTATAAAATAAACAAAATTGATTTTAAAATCTCAAAATGGGCTCACGGTATGGCCCAAATCATGAAAACTCACCCTTCCCAACAAAAAAGCTTGTGAAACCCCCAAAACCAAGCATGAATGGAAAAAAAATGAAATTTACCTTTAAAATAAGTCATGTATGTGACAACATATCATGTATGAGTCATATTAATGTTATTACTCTACGTGAATTGAATTATAACACATGACAAAAAAATCATATGATCCATGAAATCATTAAGTTGATAGTACATGTCATAAAACTAGGCGATATGACGTGTATTCCATATTATGCAAGAGTAAATAATATAAAAATATAATATATTTTGGGTATATTTGAATGGCTATTCACTATGTTTCCTCCAAGGAACATTTATGTAAATCATTAATTTAAAATAAATTTATTTAATTTGTTTAAAATTGTTATGGATGATAATGTCAAGGAAATTTGTATGAGAATTAAGATAAAAGAATTGATTAATTATGGAGGACTAATAATTTATTCTTTCATGATTTATCCTAAATAATAAAAATTATAATGGAATAAATTATTTTATTAAATGTGTAATTAGTTGTGTGCTAATGGATGATCATGATCTTAGACCAAGACATTTTCATGTGACTGGTTTCATTTAATTAATTATTAAATTAATTTTTTGGTCTGTGTGTCATCTCTCATCTCATTATATAAGGGAATGCATGCCCATGGTTTCTTTTATGTAAACCCCTTCCCATCATATATGCATGAGTAAAAGCATATTTAATGGATGGATATCCTAAGATAGTGGAGGTAGTTCTAGTTTGTATTTGAGGTGAAACTAATCCAATAGAGATAAATATGTGGACAGGTGGAAAACTACAACAAAAAACTTAATTGGTTCATGGTGTTTCCCCCTAGGTCAACAATTATTTTATCATCTGCTAGAGAAAATAACCATTAGTAAAATCTCAAGATCACATCACTTAAATATTTTATTTCTATGAAGTTTTGTAGTTATTTTTTTATGGATATTTTTTCATGATTATATGAATTAATTAATTAACATGAATGAAATATTGAACAATAATAAATTGGCTTATGTGTAAATATTATAGAATACATGGTTAATCACATATGTAAATCCACATAATATTAAAAACCATGTAATAACGATAATAATTAAAAAATTTATGCATAAAAGGATAAAATACCTCAATAATATATATTATATTGGTATAACCTTATACTAATTTAGTTAAAATAAAATCATAGTTCAAAGTGCTTGACCATCCAAAGTTGCGGTGCTTTCAATTATCAAGGAATTATAAAATGATGTTTTGGGGTGACATAACTTAGTTCACATAAAGGATTGACTTATAAATAAGTACTTGTTGTAACTAACAGGAAAGGGTTAAAGAAATCCGATTTATGGATTTCAGGATTAGGAAGTCCACTCAACAGATCAAGGAACTTTGAGTTAATGCCGTTGGAACTTGTAATTCCTTCCTAAAACCATTAAAGTTACTTAACCAACCAAATTTTGGGTAATAAGAATGGGAATATGAATACTTTCCACTAGAATTGACAAGAAACATTATATTCTGAACCCAATGGTGAGGGCTATTGGGTTTCAATAAAATAGTTGGAGATTAATAAATATAATATTTATTTATTTTTCTAAATGTTATTAGTTAAATTAATAAAATTATTATCATATTATTAGTAGAAAAATTAATAAAATTACTTCAAACATATCCATACGATCCATACATGATAATGATAACCTTTTCACTAGCACAAATTTATATGTGTGGAAAAGGTGCTTACGCATTATACTTCACCATGAAATGAAATTTTATATACTAGAAGAACATATTCCTGATGCGCATGGTAATGAGGCTTGTGATGAAGATTTAACTCTCTATGATAAAAGTTTTAAATATTCAAAAAATGTTCATTATTTCATGCTATCAACATTGACCAATTAGATTTTGAAGTGACATGAGTACATAAATGCGTATAGAATGATGTATCACCTTATGGATATCTATCAACATAAGGTGAGATAATTGAGATATGAGACCACAAATGATTTCTTTACAACTAATCTTGGAGAGTCTGTGACAACTGGGCCTCTTGTAGTCAATCTTATTAGATACATTGAATGATTAAAAATCTTAGGGATTAAATTCCCAGATGATTCTTTCACAGATCTCATACTTTCATCACCACTGAAGATCATCTCTGGTTTTATTGTTAATTATAATACTATAAATAATGTAAAGATTCTTTCAGAACTTCTTACTTTGATTCTCCAAGTAGATAAGGACATGGGGAATGAAAAATCCACAGTCTTTATAGTGAATAATAAAATGAAGAACAAGGTTAAGGGAAAAAATAATAATAAAAATTTTAAAGGTCCTGGGAATTTTCTTCCAAAAAACAGGAAAATCCATATACAGGGAAAGGAAAAGGTGGTAGTATGTTTTTCATGTTGAAAGAAAGGAAACTAGAAGAGGAACTACACCCAGATGCAAGGGGAATCTAAAGGTTCATTGATTAACAAGTGTAATATTTAAATGTCAACACATTTTGTATCGTATATAGCTTTTGGTGCTCACATCTATATCCAAATTCAGGAATCAAGTAGATTATAAAAATTTCTAGTAGAGATGTATATTTGTGGTATGTAAATGTTGCGAGGTAGGATTTTCCAGCCATTAGTGACTATTACATTTCATTTCCAATATGAATGATATTTCTTTTATGGGATTGTTATTATGTACCAACTATTACCAATAACATTATTTTTGTGTCATACTATGATTTATATGAATTTATTTTCCTGTTTTTAAATAAAAGTTGTTTCTTTTATAAAGACAACATATGATATGGTATGGTGCATTTAAATAATTTTATTTATGTACTGAAATAAAAAAACCCAAATATTGGAAATTGATAACAAAAAATATTTATACGTATCATATAACACCTTGATATGACATCACCACCTAGTTCATCTAAATGAGAATTGTTTGAAAAATCTCTTTCATGATGGTTATTTAGACTCTTATAAGATAAAAACACCTGAAATATCTCTGGATTGTTTATAAAGAAAAATGATCAAACTACCGTTTGGTGGATAGGGTGAAAGTGACATAGAGGTTTTGTGATTGGTACAAACTTATGTGTGAGGAACATTTCTAATAGAGTATATAGGTGGGTATTTTAACTTTGTAACTTTTACTAATGACTTTAGATGATATGTTTATGTTTACTTGATGAGGTATAAGTTAGAGTCCTTTAAGAAATTCAAAAAATTCAAGAATGAAATAGGGAATCAGCATGGAAATAAGATAAGAATGTTTTGACTGGATTGAGGTGGTGAATATATAAACCAAGAGTTTATCAAATTTTTACAGGAGTTTGGGGTCTTATCTCAACTCACTTCATCTTACACACCACAGTGGAATAGTGTTTGTGGAAAGAGTAACCGTACCTTGTTAGACATAGTAGGGTCAATGATGGGTCATGCATATGTTCCATTATCCTTTTTGGGATATGAATTACAAACTATGTTATATAAATTTAATTGAGAACCAACTAAAATAGAAAATGGAATTAACATTGTGTTATGGAGTGGAAATAAACCCATATTATCAAATACACGTGAATACGGTTGTGAGTATTTTTAAAGGAATTATCATGTAACAAACTCGCACCCCATGGAATGAAGTGTATCATTTTAGGGAATCCTAAGGAAACAAAGGTATATTACCCATACAACCCCTTAGATAAGAAAGTGACTATTTATATATAAGAAGTATTTCCTAAAAGGTAAAAAATTCTCAAAAAAGATAGTGATAGAAAGATTAACTATGATAAATTCGATGCTCAAGATATACAAGTGTTGATATAGGAACATATTCCATAGGTAACCATGGAAGAAGTAGTTTCTGAAAAAAAAAATTATGTTGGATCAAAAAAGATTAAGAGAACCAGAGAGATATGGTTTTCTAGGCACCAAAGATGGCGATTCATTATTAGTTGGAAATGATGAACCTCTCTCCCACAAAGAGGTAGTAGAGGGTTTGAAAGATGAATAATGGAAACAATCCATGAGTTATAAAATAGATTCTATGTATCAGAAAAATGTTTTGGTTCTAGTTGATGCTTTATTGGATATTAAGCTAGTTGGTTTCAAATGGGTAATCAAGAGAAAAATAGACATGGAAGGTAAATTAAATACCTATAAAGTAAGGATAGTGGATAAAGGTCTTAAACAACGTTAAGTAATTGACTATGATGAAACCTTTTCACTAGGTTCCATGATTAAATAAATCATAATTCAAATTTCTATAGCATCTTACCAAGGTTATGAAATTTGGTAGATGGATTTCAGAACTTCTTTCCTTAATGGAAACCTCTAGGAAGATGTCTGTATGACCTAACTAGAAGGTTTTGTGACTCCATGTGATGCTAAAATTATTTTTAATTTTCATAGATCCATTTATGGATTAAAGAAATCATCCAAGTCATGGAACATTTAATTTGATGAATCTATAAAATAATTTGGTTTCATTAACAATATATGTGAGACTTGTGTTTACAAGAATTTTATTTGAATTGAATTTATTATCCTAATAGTATATTTTGATGAAATATTACTTATTGTAAGTGACATATCAGCATTACGGTCTATTAAGGATTGATTGAACAAGTGTTTCTTCATTAAGGACTTATGTTATTCATCCTATATTCTAGTGATCAAGATCATTTGTTATATATTTGAGGGGCTTATTAGACTAAGTAAAAGAACATACATTGATAAAATACAAAAGAGATTTAGTTTTGAATAATCTAAGATGTTATTTGTTACTGTGTCACATGGTATACATCGTTATAATAAACTATGTCCTAAAAAATAGCAAGAGAAAGAGAAATTGAGTAATATTCCATATGATTTAGTGATTTGATCAATCATGTATTCCAAGTTATATACGAGACTTGATGTTTCTTATGAATTGAGCATGGTAAAAATATATCAATAAGATCCAAGAGAACAACATTGGTATTCTATTAATGTTATCCTAATGTATTTGAGAAGAACTAAAGATATTTTCCTGATGAGTGGAGGAGATGAGGGGATGGTCATCAAAGGTTATAATGATGCTAGTTTTCAATCAAATCAGAATGAAATGAAGTCACAATCAGGATATGTTTTATGTCTCAACAGAGGAGCTATGAGCTAGAAGAGTTCATTGTAGCTAGTTATTTCTAATTATATAGTATAGTCTAAGTATATTTAAGCATCTGATGAATACAAGGAAGATTTTTGGATACAAAATATTTTCTATAAGCTTTATGTGGTACCTAAAAGTAAATACCATAACACATTGTATTATGATAATATTGTAGTGGTTTCAGTTAAAAAATATATATGGTCACACAAATGGAAAAATAACATGCTCCGAAAGTATCACCTCTTGAGGGACTTTTATCAGAGTGGAAAATTTATAGTAAGAGGAGTTTATATAGAAGAAAATATGGGGAACCCCTTGAATAAAGGCCTATATCAATTGAAAATTGAGTATCATGTGCGATCTAGCAGACTGAAGATTGTTAGTAGTTGAATCTATTGCAAGTGGGTGTCTGTTAGAGTTGGTTCCCTAGAACCAATTTTTTTGTACATTATAATAACATGTATTCATATTTTTTAATATTAATAAACTTATTATCACATAATGAATTTTCTTATATGTAACAAAGTATGTGGTAATGTTCAAAGAGTAGCTCTCTTACTAAAAGGTCATTGCGGTTTCCCACTATGATGAGAACCCAGAAGTGCCATGATAGTACTCTTAAAAATATGTTCTATAGATGGATGATATAATTTTAGGGGAAAATGATAAAGGCTATTAAGTATGTATACTCATAGTTCATTTAGGTACATTCTCATTGTGTACACCCATGGTAATATCCAATGTATGATATTATGAGAACGAGGCCCATCAGTAGGAAATCCAATTTTACATGTGTCATTGGATGTTCTTTTTTGTAAATGTGTGTATTGATCCTTATACATTAATATTATTTTTAATGAGTATTATTAGTTCCATAGTTTGATGTATTAACCAAAACCATGATGTTATATATTCATGGAGAGGTAGGATACGTGGGGTGCATCATGAGTAATATTGAATTAATGAATAACGAGAGAAATTATTTTTCCCTTATGTTATTTAATGATAGTTGATATCTTAGGACATTTGATGGAAATTATAAAACCTAAATAAATCCATGGCCATGGTGTTATTTAGGAAAGTTTAAATTTTGTAATTTCAAATAAATATACATCAAGCACATAGGTTTATGACACCAGTATTCAACCTTCTTGATTAGAGATATCATGATAAAGGGGTTATATTACATAGTGAGAATCCGTATGATGTATTATGTCTTTGAGACATTATATTCTTCATATATGGGCTCCTAGGTGTGTTTCTAGATGCTAATATTGGAATTTAGGTTCATTTTTCTAATGCCACTAGGAAAGAGGTCTAGAGGGTCACACACTAAGTGTATTCATAATCTTAGTTAAATAATATATTATTATTTGTTATTTAACAACTTGAATGAATATTATTCCCACACATGGTTTAATTATTATTCATGTTTTCTTGATTACATAAGTTCCTTCAATTGTTATTTGAGAGAATATTATGTGGGTGGAATATTTAATAAATATTTAATTTTTATTTACTGAATATAATATTTATTTATTTATTGGTGAATAATGAAATGATATTTATTTAAAAAATAAATAGGCATTATTCAAGGCTTGATAAATATTGTGGAAGAATGGCAGACCGATTTTAATGGTCCAATGGGAAATAATATATATTGAATATTATTTCAATAAATAATATTTAATTTTAATTTATATGTTAAGTGCATCACTAGTACAAAATATATTTTTATATTAGTTTTCGAATTATTTTTAACATCAGCTTTTGAGGTGACTTTTTTGAAGCAGACATTGTAAATATTTTTTAATTTTGATTATTAAAACCAACCTTAAAATTTTATATATTATGACTTTTCACATCAGTTTTCTAAAAAATGACATAAAAAGCTATGTTTACTTTAGAAAAGAGATTTGAAAGACCTATTTTTGACGTCAGTTTTTCAAAAACCGATGTGAAAAACAATTTTTTAAAGTTGGATTTATAAAATTCAATGAAAAAATATTTTTTTGAAAAAATATTCTATACACCATTTTACTCCATCCATAGAAAATAGAATATCTATAAAAAACATATCATATAAACCCTAATAAATCTTGAAAAAAAACAAAAATCATTGACATAATTTTCAAGGTTTTTAATGTCTTAGTGGATGTAGTTTTCTTCTGATGAAATATCTCATGAGGAAAAAAAATCTTTAGAAATATTATTCATTATAATAATATTGGAATCATAAATGGTATAACATTTAAGGAAACTAATCATAAAAAAATAAATCATGGAAAAAATAACAAATACTATGATGAGATCAATGAAAGAAGAAATAGTCGATTTACGATGGCGATCAAACAATTTGAGTCTGTGGAACAATGACGATTATCATGAAATTAATATATGCGGATAATAAAAATATATAAATTACATGGTAAAATAAAATGTGGTATTATAAATTTTATGTGGCAATTGAAAATTTTGATGCCGCACTGTAAAAAAATTGGAACTTCACATTGGTGGGATATTAAATTTTAATTTTCATGTTTGTTTTATGATAAACATCACAAAAAGATATTAAATTTTTATTTTTACATCATTTATTTAGTAACTAGTGTTAAAATATTGACTTTTAACGTTTTATTTTTTAAAAAACTATGTTAAAAATCCTCAAAGACTACTTTTAACATTGGTTTTTCAAAAACTAACTTTAAAAGTCATTTTTCATATTTTTTTTTGAAAATTACAATGCGAAAAATGTTGAAAACATGTATTTAATTTTTTAAGATTCGATTTTATAGTTCGTAGAGCTCAAACATAGATATAAATCAAAAGTTAAGGTAGTCGAAAATTGAACTTCTCAAAGAATTTGTTTAGAGATGATCAACTTAGGAAATCCATAACTTTTTATCTGTAAGGCTGTTTTAGCTCTATGAACACTCAAGTAAAATCATGGAGAATGAAATAAATTTTTATCATTTTTTATATCATATTTTCAGGAAATAGACATGAAAATTGACTTTTAACTTTTGTTCTGTGAAAAAACTGACATTAAAAGTATTCTTTGAGGATTTTTAACATCATTTCTTTAAAAAATGAAATTAAAAGTAACATTTGTGTTTTAAATAAATGATCAAAAAAATGTTTCTATACTTTTATTTTATTTTCCAAGCTTCTATTTTACTGTTCATGGAGCTCAGACGGAGTTACAGATTAATGGTTATGGCCTTTAGATGTTGGACTTCATGAAGACTTCATTTAGAGATGATGAAATTTATATGTACATAACTCTTGATAGGTAAGTATATTTTAGTTACCCAACCACTCAAATTGAATCTTAGAAAATTAGTTAAAAGTTTTTGAACATTATTTAGGTCAATATTTTGACAAACTAATTTTAAAAATGACTTTTATCATTAGTTTTGGGAAAAAATCAACGTTAAAAGTCTTCTTTGAGGATTTTTAATGTCGGTTTTTCAAAAACCGATGTTAAAAGTCACTATTTTAACATAGGATAATAAATAACCAATGTTAAAATTCCTCACAAAATCTTGTCTTGAAGAAAAATTGTTAAAAACTATTTTTATACTAATGATATAATGTCTGTTATTAAATAACATATGTGAAAAACCATTCTTTGACATCGGATATTTAGAACCGACGTGAAAAAATTCATGAATGTTTTTTTTTCATGTTGGTTTATATATTACTGATGTGAAAAGGTAATGAAAATTTCTATTTAACTTTGGTTATATAAAAACTGACATGAAAATTCAATTTTCTTAATTTTTCATATCAGTTCTAAACAACAAATGTGAAAAAAGTGATGTTATAAATAGTTTTTGTACTAATTCATGTCAGGAAATAATAATAATATTATTATTTTATTCATAGGGATATGTAAGGTATTAATTAAATAATAAAATAAACTTGTGCAATTTTTTATTTCTAACCCTAGTGTTATATTAACTTAATTATATTATTTTTCTAAGAGATCCAATTAATTTTATTATTATGCACCACAAATTTAGAGAATCCTGTTGAAACCATAAAGGGAACCCTTCTTTGAGAACTCTTCGAAGAAAGAAGTGTGATCATCCACAACCTTCCCCTCTTGAGTCTAGATAGATTATGAAGAATCCATTGTAAGTTATTCTTAGGGTGATCCAAGGTGAACAACATAAGCAATAGGATCTACCGTACTAGCACCCAGATATTCCTACAACGACAGTTAGATATTTTTGGAATACATGTGGATCACTTATAGAGGGAATCTTATCTTGATTCCTACAATGAAATGATGTTACAATGTAGATCTATTTTCAGATCCTTAAATGAATAAATAATTGTCACAAGGTATTTATTTAATTGATTAAATTAATTGTAAATAATATGTGATGATCAAGCACTCTGATTCCAGTGTTTTATCCATTGTATGATTTCTTTGATTCAATCCCATTGGTAATGACATTTATCATTGTATAAATATCAAGTTTATCATCGATAATGAATAATGAAAAGTTGTGAATGACCCATTAGACACTTCCGCTACACCCCGAACCTACATTATCCACTTATTTATATATAGAAAGGGATTTCATTGCTAATAAACCACAAACTCTACACCAAAATTTTAGTATATTATACAGATATAGGAGTGTTTGAGCATTATAAAGGCCTATGAAGGTAATATAATGATATAGAATAGCGATCACTCACTTCTAATATAATAAATAATTTATAATAATGAATCATAATAAATTTATCCTTGAAATTGGAAGGAAATGGAAGGATTGAAAGATAAAGGAGGGAAGAGGTTACGTGACATTACCTTGCAAAATATATTTTTAAAGATTGATAAAAACACTTTATAACCATAAAAACTCCTTAGAGAGACTATTTAGAGAGGAAATTGGATAAAATTCATGCTCAATGGATTTGGAGTGGAGATGAATGGTAGAATACTTGGATATTTATACTTGAGGAAGGGGTATTTTTTGGATAAAATATTGATTATTTTGTTATTTAAGCCCACTAATTTTGCACAAAATTGATTCAAAAGAAAATATTTAGAATACTATTACAAAAATGTGGCATATTTTAAATTTAAATGAATCCAAAAGTGAATTTATCCTCCCAACTACTCCATTAAATTCAAATAATCAAAAAACAATTTTTTACTCAGATAAAATTTAATTTAAGTTCCAAAATGTCAAACTTAAGTTTCAAAATCCGAATAAATATTTTTATTTAATTATTTTAGTCATTTATTTTTTTTATAAATAATAGGTTCCCTAAAATTTTAATTCATGATATTTCATGATGATTTTAGAAGAGTTATGGTATTCGTTAAAACCATATTTTGTATTATTAATTTAAAAGTCAACTTCTTCATAAAAATCCCAAAAAATCACCCTTGGTTAATTTTAACATGTTCATTCCAATATTTAATTTTTTTATCAAATTAAAATTCTAAAATTTAGGAAATTATATTTTAAATAAAATCATATATAGTGGGAATTCTTTTATTTAGAATAAAAACCATTTATTTTGTTATGAGGGATTAATTTTTTATTTTTTATTATTAGTTGTTTATACGATGATTCATAAATATTTTTTTATAGTTATAAAAAATATTTTATTTATTAAATTATTATTCTCATTATGTGGAATTTATCTTTTAAACACAAAATCACAAAAATGGTTTTAGTGTAAGAAAATGTATACACTATTATTATAATTTTATTTCAATGGCCATTTTAATTTTCTAAAAACTACATTATCTAAATTTTATAACCAATTAATGATAATAAGAAACTATACATAAGTTGAATTAAATTTTCATGTTAAAATAATTAATATTTCATAAGTATATTTTATTATAAAACTTGTTAGTTAATGTTTTAAAAGGTAATTTTTTTGACTAATAGAGTTTGATAAAAACCATTTATAAATTAAATTAGTTATAATATAATTAAAAATGAATGATAAAGTATTATTTTAATTTAAAAATTACATTTAATCACTCATAATATATTTCACATAAAAGTTTATATGAAGTTAATTTCATTAAGTTATAACATTATGACTTTGAAAACATGTATTGTACTATGTTAATCATTAGATTAAAATTTCTTAATACTATAATAATGTAAAATATATATAAAAAGAATTTGTAATATAGTAAAAGTGAGATAATTATATATGAATATTATGGAAAATGGAAGCATGAAAACACAAAGGCCAGTTGTAGTTAGCTCAAAATTGTTACCCTTTGGTTGTGGGTTTGAACTCTGCGACCTCATCGGACACCACAACCATTTGAATTTCTGTATAATAATATTTTTATAATAAAATATTTTATCCAATAAAATTAAATTATACATGAATGATATATAGGAAATCAAATTAGGTGATAAATATTTTTATAAATTTTTATTTTATATTATTAAAAGAAATAAATTAATTTAGGATTTACATTTATAATATAAGAAAGAAAATTTATAAAAATATTCATTAGAAATCAAGGATTTTATCTTTCTCTTCCCTTAAATAAATTAATTCTTCACGATTTTAATTTTTCCCCAAAAATAAGTTAATATTTTCTTAAAAACAATGATTTACATGACATCAAATTACATACCAACCCTAAAGGCAATATGTACCTTTACCATGTATTTTTCCTAAAATCCATTAAAAATATCCCAAAATACCATTAATAGCCTTAATATAAAATCAAATAAGACTTTATATGTGGTTTATAACTCATAAATTATCCTCAAACAATAAAATCATAATCTCCAATGCTATCTAAACCTCGCTCTGATACAAACTGAGATGCCTCATATATGCACTCCCAGATCCGATGCTAAAAAAATATCCTTGGAAAACTATTACTGATACCTACTATATGGAGCCAAAAATAACCATCCATAATTAAAATATCAATAAAAAATATTGAGTCACTTATATACCCAATATATTTTATGTTTATAGTTTTAAGTGTTAGGTAAAAATTCAACTAAAACAACCCATATATTTCCCATCCAATGAGATTTTTTTCCTATTAAACTAAGTATTTTATATATTATAATAATACTTCAAAATCTATTAAAAATTATAAAAACATGATACCCATTTAGACCTATCTTACTTATTACTCTTCTTCATAAGCCCGAGAACAGAAAACAATACCTAAGTGTGGGATTAAATGCTCAGTAAGTGTAATCATTGTAATGATTATCAATGATCAAAGGTGTGTTAAATTTTTAATTAAATTTATTTGAGTGCATTTTAATAGTTTTTGGACCGTTAATGGATTTTGAGGTGGTTTAAACTCTCTTCGTGGAAGTCTAGGACTGAATCAAGGTAATTCAAGTCCATCAGCTAGCTGGTGGGCTATCAAAGGGCTTGAGAATTCTGTCTGGGCCCATCGTCTAGCAAGTAGGGCCCCCAATATTTTTTTAATAATGGGTTGTTTTTCTTTTTGTTCCCCAAAACTCCTATTACACATCCCCTATTCTTCCCCAACTTATTTCCCTAATTTATATCAGGGAAGGGTTCCATTGGAAGAATTTATCTATCCTCACCTCATTCCTTTACCAAATTGAATGTCTTGTTGTGTTGGGTTCCTATGGGAAAATATAGCACTGTTATAGCTTCAAATCATAGTTTCTTCTTAATTTTTATTATTAACCCTAATGCTACAAATTTGGGGCTATTTTTTGGGTTTGGTGTACTAAGATTATTAGGGAAAATGATTATTGGCGGTTTAGTATCTCTATTAATATGGTATAAAATACCTTATAATTTATGAAATTTTAATAAATTTTCATGTATCATTTAATGTATGTGGGTGTGGGTATCCAATGAGACATCCTCTTAAGGTAACAATGCTTCCGGTTAGGCCTGTATAGGCACATTGGAATCTTTAGGGGGGAGTATCAAGATAATTATTAGTTAGAGTATAATTATCACTTGAAATAGAGATGAAATTGGGGATTTCAACTTGGAAACATTGACTGTGGGGAAATTTATTGGGATTTTTGGGGGCTGGTTAGGCTGACATAGGTGATGGAGGATATGGTATGGTGTTTCAATTACTTTTTACTTAAATGTTTATGTACAATGATAATGATTAATTATTGATTAAGTAATCCTTTAAAAAACCTTCAGAATGCATTATAGTGACATGTTGGGATTCCAAAAAATCTTCATGATGGGTTGGGGTGATACATTAGGCGTCATAAGAACATTTAAGATGGGTTGATGTGACATGGTGAAAATGCCAAGAACCTTTGGGATGGTGCCTAGTGATATTGAGTCTGTAACCTATTGGAAAGGAATAGGATGCGGGTTATGCTTAGTTATGGATGTTTTTAATGAAAATCCCTCCAGTAATGGGATGAAGAATGTAGGGATGAGGTTCATGGATACTTCTTTAATGAATGATTAAAAGATAAGGTTATGAGTTTATTTGGTATTTATTTATTTATTGATGCATCCACATTTATACATTTGTTCCATTTATGTTAATAGATTATTGGTGGTTTCCTAATAAGATTATTCTCATACATTTCATGAGTATCCTGATGCACATAAAGACTTTATGATTAAATACAAGACTAACATCAAAGTCCAAATAATGGATTATTGTGTAAGTGATGGTGGCTGGGGATGGAGGTGAAAATAGGGAATACTTCAAGAGTATAAACTCTTCATTTATTTCTTTTCTCTTGTATCCTTTTCTACACTCATCCACCACTTTTGGGGATCATTTTTTATTACATGTATGACTCTGGATATTGTATGCCATCATGTTATAGAATTATATGTTGATGTTGTTGTCCTTTTTTATTTTATTCGTTTATTATGTTCATTGATGATTACTTTTGTTATTTCTTCTATTATATGTCTCACTTTCGTATTCACAGATACTGAGGGTATAATCTCCCTATTTGTTTTTAAGAAATTTGTTTCTATTTAGAAGTTGCTTGTGTGATGGGAGGCACATATGAGGTTACATAACACATTGTCTTGGACCGGGTGATTCGGGTCAGGGTGTCAAAAAATGGTATCAGAGCCCTTTTCATGAATTACTATTTTGGGTTTCATAGAACAAAGATAGGTTAGATGGGACATGGGTAGGAAAGTTAGGATTTTTACTGGAGAAAACTTGATTAGTTTACCATTGAGTTACTAGGTAAATTGGTTTGATTCTTTTGGTATTGGTGTAGTTTCATACTATTCTTGGGTATTGTTGTACTATTACAATTTATGGCGTTTTACTCTTAGACATTTGGTAAGAGAATGTGAGTTCATACATCTCGTGTAGGAATGTAGGTTCACATGTCCTATTCCAGATCGCTTGTGATTGATATTGGTATAAATTAATTAAATTTCAAAGAATAATATATTCACTGTTTTCCCAAATACATTTTTGAAGACATATAATTAAGTTAACATGATAATTCTTAGGATTTGTTATTTATATAACTATGAATAATTCGAAGGTACTATAATGTGGGATTAGGACATGGTAAGTTCTAAATTGGTTATTCCTAGTGGTTATTGTTAGATCTAGAGTGTTTTAACTAGAATAATTTTGGGACCATGCACACTTATTAACAACTGAAGTATTATAATGTTTGGGCTATTAAAGGTGTTATGAAATTCAATTGGAATTTGAGATAATAGTGCTACATTGACGTCCCATGGTGCCACCTTAGAATCAATGTGACGATGCTCCTAAAGTATGGAATTCTACTATTATACCACTAGATATTCAAGATGGGTAGACTTAGTATTACCGAGATAAAACTTCTATGGTTTATACAGAGGAGCCCCTTTAGCCAGGTGTGTTCCACATCATATCAGTGGGTGGTGATGTTTCCCATTGGAGAGGGCTTCCCTTGGTGGATTGTTTTGGAACATCTAGCTACAGAACTCTCTACAATTCCATGGTTTTCGTGGTACCTTGTATGTATAAGATTTTATTGATATCATTGACATATTGGAGTGCCCATATAATCATTGAGTGAAGTTAGAAACATTTATGTTATATGGTCCTATCATATGGTAGTGGGGTGTGACGATCCAAGATAGAATATAAGATGATCTGACATAGGAAGCTTTCAAGTAGATATTCTTTGACGAATTATTTCCCAATATTTTTTGGCTAGAAAGAGTATAGAAGTTTATGGAAATTCCATAGGGGATGAAATCAATGGAAGAGTATATGAGACATTTTAGGGATTTGATATATTTTTCTCTGATGCTGGGTGGTAATGAGGTTGAGAGGGCTAGTAAGTTTGATATTGGGATTCATCTTGATGTGAGGAATCATGTTTTATTTTTTTATCTAACCTCATATTCGGTAGGGGTTCTTAAGGGTCTTACCAATGAGAAGGGGTTTATTAAGAAAATTTAGTGGGTTTTCCTCCTTTATTTAGTATTTTTTATTACTGGTATGGGATATCCTTATAGTGGAAAGAATAGTATATTTGATTAGATGCTCCAAAGAGGTAAGGGATAGTCATGATGGGGGATTGGTTCATCTCTACCAGCTTTTGGAGAGACTCCCTCCTATGATTCCAATGTGGGAAGATAATGAATTTCCATAGTTCATGTACCAATCATCCAAGGGAGTTCCATTCCTATGGAAGGATGAGTAATCTCAGACATTTTTGTTCAGGATTTTTTCAGTCTAGTGTGGGTATAGGTTTGGAGAAAAATCCAGCCTTGAGGGATTTATTGGGAGTACCTTAGGTGGATAATTATGCTTCTTTGTGGAGTCTGGGTAGGGGACCAAGCTTGGGATCTCCAAAATAGTATCTATTGGTCCCACTTGGTTTTCTCTTTTAGGTGAGCTTAGGATCATGGGGATAAGACTGTGGATCAAAGGCTTGAAGGGTATATGATTTAAATTTTGGTATAGCTGATGATGTGGAGGGATTATTGACAATTATAGGTACAATCTTGGTTTCCAAAAAACTTGATATTACTTAGTTTGACATCAAGGATTATCATTCCTTTATTTATGCTTGAATTGTTTTTGGTTTGGGTTTTCCTGTTAAATTCATCCCTTGGTTTTTTTGTTTCTGGATACACCCCTTGGAAAATGGATAGCTAGAGTGTGGACGTGTCCCTATTTTACCATTTTGGACAAATATTAAATGAATTTGTGGGATTTCATAGTCCTTGATACGTTGATCTTCAATGTCTTCTTTGAAATGGAATGGTTGACTCAATTTTGATATGACATTGATTACTATAGAAGGTGATCATTTTTAACCACCCATAAGGGAGGGGAGTATGTGTTATAGGGGATTATAATTTGGAGGTAGACAGAATAAGGACATACCTTAGCTTGATTGGGGCCATTATAGTGTAGGTGGTGGGTTTGGTGCTTACAACAGACTCGGTGACAACTCCATCCATGTTCCCCCTAGTGTAGGACCATTAACAAGAAATTTTTCTAAATGATTTTCCTAGAATTCCTCCATAGAGGTGGATTGAGTTTGAGATTGAGCTCATACTGGGTTCGTATCTTATATTGACTCCAATTGATACAAATAAGGTATTTAATAATACTAAAACAGGCCTTTCTCATCACAAAAAGAACTGAAAATTGGAGCATGGTTAAAATCCCTAGGCTATTATCAATGATAGAAAAGTGATGATAAAGGGAAACTTTATCAGCACAAAAAACACTAAAAATCAGAGCACAAATAAAATCTGCAGGCTTTTCTCAATGCTAGAAAAGTGATAATAAAGGGACAAATTATCAATACTAAAAAAGAACTGATAAAAAAAACATTTATCATCACTTCTGTAAAAATTGATTAAGGGGAAATTTATAAGTGATAAAAAAGTACTGATAAAGAGATCCTTTATCAACAACACTAAAATAGAAGATAAATAACCCCTTCATCAGTGCTTTTAATAGAAATGATAAATGATTTGTTTATAGGTGATTTTAATAGCATTGATAAAAGATCCCTTTATTAGATCCATTACAAGCACTGATAAAGGGGTATATTGTTGCAGCATGCTTTTAAAATTACAGCACACTATAGTAGTAAAAACACAAAAATATAGGAGAAAATAAATAATTTAATTAAAATAAAATTTACAACACAAATAAAAGAAGAAATGAAATATTATAGACATTTTAAAAATTTGTTTATACAATTAATGAGTAAGTAAAAATTATCATAGTCATTCAAAAATATAAATATTCCTTTTTATTTGACCTTGACCTTGATCATGTTATTAGTTACAAAAAAACACCCCAGATCGAGAAAAATAATGAATCTGTATAAGAAAACAATTATTTTGTTATTAATACTATAATGAAATAAATTAAACCCAAAGTTTAAATTTTATACTATAAACATAAACTTGAGTCATATTAGGTACACCTTATATCAAATTGATTTGTGATGTATTCTTACACCTCAAACCATTTATTGTTGTTCTCAAAAGTTGGAAATCTTGAATTAGATCTCATATTTTCTGATAAAACACTCACTATGGATGGGATACAATTCAAGAGGACTTGATTTTTGAGTACCAGACTTCAATTATCACAACATTTCTTATCCATATTTATGCATTATATCTTTGAAAATTAACTAAATAAGAATAAGATAAAAATAAAAGGGTAATTAACTAATTAATAGTATATAAAATGATGATAAAATAATATGAGATTGTTTGCTTGATTTTGGATATGTGATACAAGTTTTAAAATAAAATGGCCCTTTTCTATTGAAAACATGCACTTCGAGTAATATCGACCTCATCATGTTTCAGATATATGTATGGTTAATTCATACACATCAAAAATGAGTTTTGAGTCTTTTTTCTAAATTTTGAAAATATTCCAAGCTTGTTTTCTTAGTTTTGGATATTTAATGTTTGTTTTAATCTAAAATGGGACTTTTGAATTGAAAACACACACTTTGAGTCATATTGACCACATCATGTGACATATTGATGTTCTATAAATTCATACATTTGAAAAATTAATTAAGGATCATTTTCCTAATGTTTAATACAATTAGAGCTCTTTTTCTTGGTTTTGGCTATTTGATGTGTGTTTTAAAATAAAATGGAACTTTTGTATTAAAAACACACACTTAGATTCATATCAACCACATCATGTGTTGGATTGATGTGAAATAAATTCCTACAAATGAAAAATGAAATATATATTTTTTCCTACTATTTGAAAACAATATGATCTTGTTTGGTTAGTTTTGGCTATATGATGTGTGTTTTAAACTAAAATGGAACTTTTGTATTGAAAAGAAAAAATTGATTCATATCGACCACATCATGTGTCAGATTGATGTGAATTCAATTTTAACACATGAAAATGAATTATGGATCATTTCAATATTTTTTTTAAAAATAATACCATGTTGTTTTATAACTTTTGGATATTTGATGTGTGTTTTAAATGAAAATGGAACTTTTGTATTGAAAACACATATGTTGAGTCGTAGAAAACACACCATGTGTTGGATTTATTCATAATAAATTTCTATACATGAATACTATATTATGGATCATTGTCCTAATGTTGCAAAATAATCTAAGCTAGTTTGTTTAGTTTTGGTTATTTGATGTGTGTTTGAAACTAAAATGAAACTTTTATATTGAAAACACACACTTCGAGTCATATCAACCACATCAAATGTTGGATTGATGTGAATTCAATTTTGACACATGAAAAATAGATCATGGATCATTTTAATTTTTTTTTGAAAATAATCCCAGCTCGATTTCTTGGTTTTGGATATTTGATGTGTGTTTTAAACTAAAATGACACTTTTGTATTGAAAACATTAAATTTGAGTCATATCAACCACATATTGTGTCAGATTAATGTAAAGTCAATTCCTACAAGTGAAAAATTAATTATAGAAAATTTTTATATTGTTTAATAACAATCTGAGCTCATTTTATCTATTTTGGCTATTTGATGTGTGTTTTAAAATAAAATGGTACTTTTTTATTAAAAACACGTACTTCCAGTCATATCGACCACATAATGTTTTGGTTTGATGTGAGGTCAATTCGTACATATAAAAAATTAATTATGGATCATTTTACTAATGTTTAAAAATAATACGAGCTCATTTTCTCAGTTTTAGTGATGTGATGCACATTTTCAACTAAAATTAAACTTTTGTATTGAAAGCACACACTTCAAGTAATGTTAATAACATCATGTGTTGAATTAATATGTGGTAAATTCCTACAAATGAAAAATGAATTATGGATCATTTTACTAATTTTTGAAAAAAATATGATCTCATTTTATTGGTCTTGGATATTTGATGTGTGTTTTAAACTAAAATGATCATTTTGTATTGAAAACATGCACTTCATGTCATATCGACCTCATCGAGTGTCATATTAATGTCCAATCAATTCCAACAAGTGAAAAATTATATATTAATTTTTTTCCTAAATTCTAAAATAATATGATATCATTTTATTGGTTTTGGCTATTTGATGTGTGTTTTAAACAAAAATGGCACTTTTCTATTAATAACACACACTTTAATTCATATGGACCACATCATGTGTCTAATTGATGTGTGGTAAATTATTATAAATAAAAAATTAATTATTGATAATTTTCCTAAAATAAGAAAATAATTTGAGCCATTTTTATCGATTTTGGCTATTTGATATGTGTTTTAAAGTAAAATGGCACTTTTATATTGAAAAAATGCAATTAGAGTTGTATTAACCACTTCATGTGTTAAATTGTTGTATGGTCGATTATTACACATGAAAAATGAGATATGGATTTTTTTCCTAAATTATGAAAATGATTAGATCTCATTTTCTCATTTTTGGCTATGTGAGCTGAGTTTTAAACTAAAATGACACTTTTATGTTAAAAACACAAACTTCGAGTCATGCCTACCTCATCATGTGTCAAATTGGTATGTGTTCAATTTATACACGTGAAAAATAAATTATTTATCATTTTGCTATTATTTTAAAACAATATGTGATTTTTTTTTCAAACTAAAATGACAGTTTTGTATTAAAAACACATACACTTCAAGTTATATCAACCACATCATGTGTCAGATTGATGTGTAGTAAATTCATACGTATCAAGAATGCCTTATAGATCTACTTCTTAATGTATCAAAACAATAACAAAAATTCTTGGTTTCGAGCAAGTGACATGTGTATTTAACTAATGTGCAAATTTTTAAAAAAATTACCAGATTGAAATGATAAGTAAATTAACTAATAAAGTAGATAAAAAGTTCAGAAAATTTACTAAATAAGTAGTAAGAAGTCACCTCTTCCTGATGTCTCTATACATTTTAACACCATATATTCTTTCTATTCACTTCTAAACAAATTTATTTAGTCCATTATACTTCTACTTGAGAAATAGATCAAATATAATATATAAGAATTCTGATACTAATGCTTCACACACCAAATATATTTATATGGTCATAGCCCATACTAGATTAAAATTGTTGTATGTAATCACCTAAATTTGACATCATTAAACATTCTGACACCATATATGTTTCCCACTCATCTCTAAAAAATAACTTCTTCTTTTATGTTTTAATATTTTTTTGAAATCTTGGCAGTATTGAGAAAATATAGACAAAAAATTATAAAGAAATATTTTTAAAGAAATTGGAATTTATATCATAAATTTCCTATTTGGAGATTCTAGTATTTTGATGGTATATGATATATTTCCTAAATTTTCAGAAAAAATGTCTATAATAACTATTTTTATCATGTTTCAAACATTGTAAAAACAGATACCAAATATGTAAATTGTTTTGAAATATGTTTTGATAGTTAAATATTTATATATATACCATAATCAATTTCTATTTTAAGTAATACAAAGGCTTCTTATTTTCATTCATTAACCTCATACCATGATTTATCCTATATTTATAGATCACCCTATCATAACTAAATTATTGTTGAAACACCAAATGAAACATATAATTCTAATTTTATCAATAAAATGATGATTATAATGAATTAAAATTCAAATTACACATCATGTGTGGTTAATTTATTGGAAATCCATGTATTTGATCCAAAAAAAATATTTTCGGTATTGAGATTCATTGCGATCAGTGTCCAGTGATTCCTCAAAAAAAAGTAACAAAAAATAGAAATATATTATAAATGATTAGAATAAATTGTTATTTCCCTTAATCATAGTAATAAAAAATAGAATTTCATCTGTTATTTTCTTCTAAAATTCCTCATTTAACAAATATTTTTTCTTATAAATTTCTATTAATTCAAATGGAATATCTTCCTTAGAAATTATACATGGATTAATGAATCAAAATAATGATTCGCATGGTTGTCCATTTTTATAGTAGTAACATAAATGAATATGGAAAATATGATTAGTTATTAACTTTAATGAACATATTAGATTATTTTTTGGATAGATTTTTTCATAAAATGAACCTTATGTATATAATCACAACTATGACTTCCTACCATTAAAACTTGAAAATATCATTTATACATTCAAGACCAACAAAATTTGTAATGGAAGTTCCAATTATTTCTTATTCATATGGAATATAGTACACATGTACATATTTTAATGTGGTATCATAATGAAATTGTAATTATAATATATATTGTAGTGGACATAGTTGGAGAAGGTATTCTTTAAAGGTCTTTTTTTCTTGGTTGATTCACTAGATTTTCATGATCCAACCTTCTGTTTCCCAATCAATTTATCCGTATGTAAAAGCATAATGATTTTATAAATATTTTGAAAACTTTTTATATACTACCTTTACTGATTTTATATGAAATGTGCATAATTTGTGTGAAATATTAATGTTTAAATCATAAATGTAATTTATAAGCATTATTTGAATTAATCCAATCTATAACAGTTTAATGTTTTATTACAACTCTCACCCAACTTATCCAAATTGCATGGTTATTATTTTTTAGGATTCCCATTTCAATATACAAAATTTCATTACAAGGTATCTTGGTCCAATTGTTCTATTTGAAGGGCCATATGGTCCATAGAAAAAGGCCAATAGAATTTGGGAAGAAATTGGACCAGCTATGAAGATTGAATTACTGTGCTAAATCCAGAATTCCAAATTAATTTATTATAATATAATATTAATAGGACAATTTAAGGAGTATTGAATAAAAAATTCAAGGTCCAACTCCAAATACATTGGGGCCAACTGATTCCTTGAAACTTAGCCCACCATTCTGGCCGAAAATTAAAATCGGGACACTATTAATTACAAAGATCATGATGTAATCATCAAATAAATCTGATATTTTTTAGTGTGAAAGAGGGGATATAGTTAGAAGAATTTTTTAATAATGAATTAGTATTTTAAGACATATTCCTATTCAAAAACCCATTCACATTTTAGACTTCAAAAAGTTTGATTGAAATGGACAGATTAAAATTGTTTAATCAAAATGCCATAACATTGGATCCTTAAGCACAATTGACGCCAATGTTTTAGAGTAGAAATAAGAAATAAATATCTAAAACTTGTTAGAAAATACTATCTCAATATTAGGCTGTATAATTTATCAAATTGTCGATTCAAGTAGAGTGTCTATTTTGGATTGCAAACAGCCCACAACATTGGGCTATAAATACATCCCCCTCCTCACCTTTAAAGTGTTGGAATTTTAGAATAGATAAGAATAAATTGGAATTAAAAATTCTTTCCAAAGGGTTGGGAGGGCCTTACACACTCAAGTTTTCACTTGAGAGACCCTTCCTCCTCTCTTTTTTTCATTTACTTTTGTGTTCTTCTATGTTGTAATCTTGTAAGTATTTATTTTCATAATTATATTTTTAATGAAAGTTTATTCTTATTAATCTTGTATTATTATCCACCTTCTATTAAATAATATTAGTGGTCTTAAAATAGTTTAAATAAAGTTGAATCAAATTCCTTTATTTCGCTTTATCATTTAATCTAAAGTCAGTATTTAATTCCCTTCACTATTTGTGTGTGTGTGTTCGAAGCACAACTCTTTTCTTATCCCTTTATTTTTCTTCTATTTATAATTCATCATAAAAAAAATTAAAACCAAATTATTAACCAAAACAATGTCTGAATAAATCGACCATTGGGGTGAGTTATCATTTGGGTATGTTAAGTGATTTAGAGCATTTGCTTGATGGATATTCTTCAAATTAACATTGTGAATGTTAAAATTAGAATTTCATGGATTAATGACATGATTTGTTTAACGTGTGGTTTCCATGGATTATTAGAACCATATATACAATACCATCACCAAGTTTTTATTGAGATTAGAACCCTAAGATAAGTTAAGGCTTGGATTAAATCCTTAACACTTAGGAATTCCAATCAACATTATCTTGTGAAGTAGGTGTTAATTTAAATGCAATATAAATCAAATCTCAAGGATATCACAAGATTAAATCCCTAATAATGAACTCACCCCGATATTTATAAATTTTTTAAATCAATATTAATAAATCAATCATTTCATAATCTCTTACAATAAACCCCCCAATCATAACACAATCAACTAAAAACAATTAAATATTAAAAGGTATCATTGCTGAGGATTCGTCCCGAGTGCTGCTATACACATTAAAAGAGCATCAGAACATCGATCGATCGATAGGAAAAAATTGACCATGCATTAAAATGGTGCCATTACTAGGTATGGTGTAATTAAATATTCTTCAGTTTTTGGTTATTTTAATAAAACAAAAAAAAAAACAAAATTTTAATAAATAATTAATTAATTAAAAAAACAAAAATACAAACCCGCCATCTCATAAAAATCATAAAATGAAAAAAAAACACAAAGAAAACCCCATATTACCCTTTCTTAAAAAATATCTTTGAATGCCTCATGGCCTCCCAAACAATCCCTTAGATTATTCTGACCCTGAAATTAAGTGAACACTTCGCCAGCGTAGGATGAACATAGGAGATAATCATATAATTCAAGAACCATTCCTTGTCCAACCAATTCAATTAGATATGGATAATCCTAGGGAATATACCCTTAAAGAAATTGATTCCATAGATATGAATTACTAACCTATTGGTATTTAATATCCAAACATTGAGGCTGACTTTAATCTCAAATCTAGTTTGATTCATCTTCCCCCTCATTTCCACAGGCTAGCAGATGAGGATCCACATCTTCATCTTAAAGAGTTCCAACTGGCATGCTCTACCATGAAGCCTCAAGGGGTTTCTGAGGAACAAATAAAACTCCTAGAATTCCCTTTCTCCATATATAACACTGCCAAGTCAGGGCTCTAATACCTTTCTCTTAGTTCCGTAACCACATGGAATGACATGAAGCGATGATTCTTAGAGAAATTCTTTCTTGCTTCTCGTACTGCTTCTATCCAAATAGAAATAAGTGGTATTCATAAATTCCCAAATGAATCACTCCATGAGTACTGGGAGAGGTTTAAAAGGCTTGTTGAAACCTATCCACATCACCAAATCCCTAAACAACTCTTGATCCAATACTATTATAAGGGGTTATTGCCTATAGAGAGTACCCTCATTGATGCAATAAGAGGTGATGCTCTTGTTGATAAAACTACCGTAGGTTCAAGAGATATCATAAGAAACATGGCTGAAAACACAAAACAATTACTTACTTGAGCACATGATCAAGTCAAACAAGCCCAATATAGTTAATCTATAGAGCCTCACAAGATGATAGAGTGGATGGGTGAACTTATAGGACTTGTGTGACAACTAGTTGTGGCTACCAAAGCCCCAACCTCATCTTCTCTACAATCTCTATTCCCTGGAACTATCAAGAACTATGGAACCTGTAGCTCCCCATCTAATGCAAATAACACATATCCATAACTTCAATAGGATCAATCTGATTCATTTGGACAAATGGAGCTCAAATCATTATATGCTTAGTGGAACCCCAACCCTCAACAATCAGGTTAATTTGTTAGAAACTTCAACCAACCCCATTCTAAGCCCATATCTTCTACATATAACCCCAACTTGGGATATGGTAATCCCATTTCTCATCTCCCTCAATACCCTCATCAAAAACCAAACCAATTCATATATGGTCAAAGTGTTGGTAACATCCAACAACCTTACCCTTTTGTTCCTCAATCTCAAAAGATCAATCCTCCTCTTCCTCCTCCTAGATTCCACTATCCTAGTGAGCCTTCCCAATTCCCAACCCAATACAATATATTTCCTAAGAAACAAAATCAAGGTAATAAAAATTTGTGACAAGCCTATTCTTCCAAGAAACCATGGGAAAGTGTAGTGGAAGATCTTCCCTCCTTCACTCATTCCAGCCTCAAAAACATTGAAACCCAAATAGGTTAACTTGCATCGCACCTGAGCCAGCAACAACAATCAAATTCTTTCGAACTTCCATTTTAACCATTACCTAACCCCAAGGGTAATATAAGTGCAATTAAACTTAGATTGAGGAATAAAATTGATATGCTTCATGATAAGACATCTGAACCCCTTTGAATGTTGACCTAGAAAATGAAAATAAAAAAGAAACATGAAAATGAATCTAAATCCATTCCCTCACCTCCTTATATTCCAATTATGAAATCAATTCCTTTTCCTCAAGATGTTTCTTAACCAAGGATGTCCTTTGAACCCGATCCTGAAATGCTCGACATGTTTAGACGTGTTGAAGTAAATAATCCCCTATTAAATTCCATGAAAAAATCCCTATGTATTCAAAGTTTCTTTAGGAAGTGTGCACCCATAAGAGGAAACATAGGACCTACGAAAATGTTTACACCCAACAGTCTATTCCCATAAAGTGCAAAGATCCAGGGACATTTACGGTTCCATGCCAAATTGGAAGTTCAAACATTGATGATGCAATACTAGACCTAGGAGCCTCAATTATTGTCATTCCCAAATCAATATTCTCCAACCTCGCTCTAGGTCCCTTACATCCAATGGGTGTTGTCATTCAATTGTCTAATCAAAGGACTTCTATCCTAAGGGTATAATCGAGGATGTACTTTTCGTGTCAATTATCTAATCTTTCCAGCCGATTTCTATGTCCTTGACATGGAAGGTGATAAAAACTCTTCTTGATCTCCCCAAATTCTAGGAGGACCATTCCTCATGACTTCTAGAACCAAGATTGTTGTCTATTCAAGCATCTTATCCATTAAATTTGGTGACCAACTAGTCATGTTCAACATTTTCCAAGCCATGCGATACCCATTTGTGGATCACTCTAAAATATCAATCCATGATTTTGAGGATACTTATGAGAGTCAATTGAATGTCATTCCATCATTTTCATCATGTTATAATGAGAGAGGATGTTGTGAAATCTGCACCTTGATCAACCAAGTTATAAATGGTGAAGTTTATTTTGACCTATCATTCATAGACTCCATCAATCTAGAAGAACTTTAAAACTCTCTTGAATCCCACATCAACTCTGATATCTACTGCTCCACCTTAGATAGTATTAAGGAAAATTAATTTGAAGCAATTTAATTCCCTTCCTTCATTCCTAAGTTTTCTAACCCACAAATGAAAGATGATATTGATCTAAAACCTCTTCCTTCACACCTGAAATATGCATTCCTTTTCCATGATCACTCTTATCCTATCATTATCACTACTTCACTTACCAAAACTGAGGAGTCAAAACTTGATCAAGTGTTAGAGGAAAACAAAAAGGCCTTGGGGTGGACCCTATATGACATACTAGAAATCAACCCTACTCATTTCATGCATCATATCCATTCAGATGAATCATCCAAACCAATTATACAACCACAAATAAGACTCAATCCAATCATATTTGAGGTTTTTAGGGAAGAGATCTCCATGATTCTTCAAGATTGTATTATCTACCCAATTTATGATAGTGAATGCATTAGTTTAATTCAAGTTTTACCTAAAAACGGTGGGATAATTTTTGTCACAAATGAATGTGGAGAGGTATTCCCAACTCGAGTGAAGAAAAAATAGCCTGTGTGCATTGATTACCAAAAATTGAATGTTGAAACACAAAAAGATCAATAACCTCTTCCATTCCTTGATTAAATGTTGAAACGATTAGCTGAAAATTCACACTATTTCTTTCTTGATGGATACACCAACTACTTTAAAATCCCAATCGCACCTCAAGGCCAAGAAAAGACTACTTTCACTTGCCCCTTTGGAACATATGCAAATAGGAGAATGACATTTGGCCTTTGTAATGCTCTTGAAACATTCTAGAGGTGAATGATGAGTATCTTTTCAAAATTCATTGAACACTACATGGAAGTCTTCATGGATGACTTTACCATTTATGGTGAGTCATTTTAATCATGATTGAATTCACTCTCTCGAGTCCTCCAAAAGTGTATCAGGTGTAAAATTTTGTTATATTTTGAAAAATACCACTCCATGGTTGTAAATGAGATTGTTCTAGGTCACATAGTTTTAAAGTATGGTATTGAAGTTGATCCTTCCATAATTGATGTGATCCAATGAACTTCTGAACCCACCTCTATTCGATACATCTATTAATTCCTCAATCATGCTAGTTTCTATTGGCAATTCATCTATAACATCAGTAGGATTTCCCTCCCACTCACTCGATTGCTCCAAATTGATGTCAGGTTCCATTTTAATGAGGTTTATAAGAGGGCCTTCATTGAACTCATAACTACTCTTACATCTACCCTAATAAACTAACCACCAGATTGGTTCTTACCCTTTGAGTTGATGTGTGATGCTTCTAATAGAGCCATTGGGGCGGTTCTTGGTCAAAGAAGAGAAAATATTCCTCATGTCATCTATTATGCCTCAAAAACACTTGATGAAACTCAATCTCAAAACACAATCACTGAAAAGGAACATTTAGCAGTTGTTTTTTCCTTAGATAAATTTCATCTCTATCACTTAACTTCCAAAATCATCATATTTACAGATCATTCTGTTAAAAAGTTCTTACTATAGAAAAGTGATTCCAATACAAGGCTAGTAATATGGATCCTAATGCTCCATGAGTTTCAACTTGAAATCAAAGATAAACAAGAAAAATAAAACCTTGTGGATGATCACCTAAGAAGAATTTCTAATTCTTCTCTTTCAGAAATCATTGATCACAAATTCCACACTGAGCACCTTTCATCTTTCACTCAAAAAATACCATGGTATGCCCCAATTGTAAATTACTTGGTTTATGGTGTTTTTCCAGAAATGTTTTCAAAATATAAAAAATGAAGTTGAAAAGTGATTCAAAATAATATTTTTGGGAAGAAAATAATCTTTGGAAAACTAGGGAAGACATGATAATTAAGAGACGTGTTGATGAAAATGAACATTCTTCCATCTTAGAGTTTTTTCACTCAATGTCTGGTGGTGGCCACTTTGGACAACAAAGGCCCTTCTGAAAGGTCCTAGACTCTGGATTCTTCTAGCCATCACTCTTCAAGGACTCAGATGAGTTATGTCAATCATGTCTCACCTGCCAAAATCCTGGCACAATTTCAAAGGAAAATGAAATGACCCAAAAGCCTTTAATTTTCATGGATATCTTCTATGTTTGGGGCATCGATTTCATGGGACCATTCCCCCCTTACAATGGATTCTCATACATTATTATTATGATTAATTATTTTTGTAGGTGAGTTGAGGTTAAACCCACTAGAAAGGATGATTCTCATACTGTTAGTGAGTTCCTAAAGACACACATATTCTACTGATTTGGAACACCACGTGCCTTGATAAATGAATTAGGAACCATTTTTTGTAATAAAACCATGTAATCTCATTTAAAAAAATGGTGTAGTGTATAAAAACTCAACTTCATATCACTGCCAAACAAATGAAATTGCTGCACTTTCTAATAGAGAAGTGAAAAGAGTACTTGATTGAATTGTAAAACCTACCAGAAAATATTGGCTTGAAAGACTTGGTGAAACACTTTGGGCTTATAAAACATCCTATAAAACAATAATTGGGATGTCTACTTTTAGGCTAGTTTTTGGTAAAGCATTTCATTTACCAATTGAAATCCAACATAAGTCTTTTTGGGCTATGAAAACCTGTAACTTTGATTGTGAAAAATCTAGTGAATAAATATTATTGCAATTGGCTGAACTAGAGGAGCTTTGAATTGATTCCTATAAGAATTCCAATCTATATAAAGAAAAGGCTAAGGTACTACATGACAAACACATCTTGAGAAAGGTATTCCATGAAGGTGAACAGTTATTTCTCTTCAACTCTTGATTTCGTCTTCACCTAGGTAAGCATAATTCTTACTGGGAAGGTCCTTTTATTGTTTCTCATGTTTACCCATTTGGTGTTGTGCAAGTCCAAGACCCATCTTTCAAAATGATATTCAAGGTTAATGAACATCAGTTAAAGCATCACCAATAGAGGACACACATCCCAAGGACCACATCCACTTCCATTCAATCCCAAACTCCTACTGTTGACCCACCATTGTATGGATATGGAAACTCACCAAATCCAAACCAGGGGACACCTCTTTCCCTTTAACTATCTCTCTTCCTCTCTCTACCTCTTTATTATTATTCCTATCTCTTTCATTTTTTACCACATTCATGATCAAAAATTTTCTTTATTTTTATATTTCTCTTATGTGTGGGTGTGTATTTTAAAAAACAATAAAAAAACTAAAAACTATAAAAAATGAAAAAATTGAGTCATACATACTCACCATCTAGTTTTGAAAATTTACCCAACCATTTTGGGTTGTCAAAAGACATGGTTTCATCTAAAAAATATTGTGTTTTCATCATATATTTGGATAAATAATATTGTCCCAAACCAAAAAAAAAATTTGAATGATCAATTTTTGATTTGGAACTTGACTTTCCCCACTGAGGAGGAATATCATTTGCTTTCATGCCAAGGATACCTATGACCATCTTTTCGAAATGTGTGTTTTTCCCCCATTTTTGAGTATTGAGTATTTGTACCTTCGATATGAATTTCCTAATTTGGTGTACATTAATATGGTAGAGGAATTTTCTGAACCACATGAGAATCACAATATCCAAATATCCTCCCATTTCTCTTACATTAATCCCCCTTTTAAAATCCCCTTAGATCCTATGAAAACCTTTTCTCTGACAGCCACATCACATGCCCAATACCTTTTCCCACCTAATATCAACATAGATTTGCATATATTTTTTTTTTGAAATTTAAGGGCGGGGGGGGGGGGGGGGATGGATTTCATTGGGTTCCCTATTATAAATTTTTAACGAGTTATCATATGATTGAGGGAAAGCATCCATTTTAGTGTGGGGGAGAGTTTTTCATTCAGTGAGTTTGTAAGAATGTAATGTAAATTAATTTAGGTAATTTTGTAAATTTTATTTACAGGTGTTCAAAAAAATCAAAAACAAAAATCAAAAACAAAAATAACAAAAAAATGGGTTGTGTCTTGGGCAGGTCGAAAATCACTCTTCCTCAACCAATGATATTGTTATAACTATTATAATTAGTGTTTTGAGGAGATCAGTCATGGGTTGGGATATGATTGTGAGATCATTTTCATGTTCAACATTCAAAAAATGGAAAAAAAAGAAAAAAATTAAAAAATAATACTTATCTCATTGGGATAATTTTTGTGTTTTGTAAATATTTCATCTTCTCATCGCCTTCAAATTATCTTCCTTTCTTATGTCTTTCTTCACATAGTCATTCCCCTAAAAATATGTGTTTCTATTTCCTTTCACATTTCATTTAAAAAAAATATGCATTTCTTTTTCCATTTTATTATTTTACTCCGTTTTTCCTATCTTCTGGATATCATCTTCCTACCATCATATAGCCATAGAAAACCCCCTAAAAATACATCTTGATTTTTATGTACTTTAAGATAGGTAGTAGAAGATGAGAGCTCTTATAAACTATAATATTTTTTAATTTTGGTTTGTTAATGAGTGAATCTCCATAAATTAATTTTATCATCTTGAGAGGAGTAAGTTTTGTGTGCCACCCTTTTCCATTTCTAAAATTGAGCATGAAAAAATGAATAGTTTTTGGAACATTGTTTCTATAAAAACATGAGGTGGAATTCAATATAGATTAGTGAAATTTTATAAACCTCCCTAAGTGGGGAAAAAATTTAATATTTTTTGGTGATTGAAAATGATATTTTCATGTTTTTTATATATGTTTCACATGAGAACATAAACAACTTATATTTGGGTGGAATATTAATGTTTAAATATTAAATGAAATTTTAAAGAATTATTTGAATTAATCTAACCGATGTCAGGTTACTGTTTAATATATAAATCTCACCCAACTCATACAAATTTCATGGTTCGTCTATTTTAGGATTCCACTTTTAATATAAAATATTTCATTAGAAGGGATTTGGGGACAATTCATCTATATGAAGGGTCATATGGTCCACAGAAGAAGGCCTATAGAATCTGTGAAGAAAATGGACCAATAATGAATATTGAGTTACTTGGCTCAATAAAGAATTCCAAATTCCTTTATTCACCTAAAATGTATGGGGGACAATTTAAGGAGTCTTGTATAAAACTTTCAAGGCCCAACTCCAAAGACAAGGGGCCCAATTGATTCATTTAAACTCAGACCACCATTTTGAATAGGAATTAAAATCTAGACACTATTCATGACATATCTCATGATGTAATCATCAAATGAAGATGTGATTTTGCAGTGTAAAGTAGGATATATATCTGACATACTTTTCTGAAGAAATAATTTTGATTTGAAGGCATCTTCTTATTCAAAAATCTGTTCACATTTTGTCTTTAAAAAAGTTTGGAATTAAATGGATGGATTAAAATGGTTTAATCAAACATCCATAAATTTGGATCCTTAAGTCCAATGGCATCCAAAATTTCATAGTAGGCAGAGGTGATAAATATATATAACTTTTTAGAAGATAGAATTTCTAGATTCTGCTTTTTAAGTAAACAAATTGACGATGCAATTGGAGGGGTAGTTTTGAAATGCAAAGAGCCCATGACATTGGGTTATAAATACATCGCCCTCCTCACCTTGCAAGAGTTGGCATTTCAAAATAAAAGAGAATCAATTTTCACGACCAAATCCTTTACAATGGCATGATAGGACCTTCCATACTCATGTTTTCACTTGATATACCCTTACTCCTCTCTTTTTTTCATTTAATCTTATGTTCTTGTTTGTTGTAATCTTGTAAGTCATTGTTTTCATAATTCTATTTTAATGTATGTTTTTTATTCTTAATCTATTATTATTATCCTACTAATGTTAAATAATATTAGTTGTCTTGAAATAGTTTAAATGCAGTTCTATCCCCTTCCCTTATTGTGATTTCTCATTCAATCTAAAGTTAGTATTTAATTTCCTTCACTGTTTTTGTGTGTGTGTCTTCGAAGCACAACTCTTCTATTATCCCTTTCTTTTTCTTCTATTTATAATTCATCATCATAAACATTAGAACCATATTATTAACTAAAATAGGGGATGAGTAAATATACCATTGTTATGAGTTATAATTTTGGGATGTTAAGTGATTGAGAGCATTTTCTCGATGGATATTCTTTAAATTAATAATGTGTATGTTAGACTTAGAATGTCATGGATTAATGACATGATTTGTTTAACGTGTGGTTTCCATTGATTATTTTAACCATAAATAAAATACCATCAACATGATCTGATTGAGATTAGAACCCTAAGATAAGTTAAGGCTTATATTAAATCCTTAACACTTAGGAATTCCAATCAACGTTATCTTTTGAAGTGGGTGTTAATTTAAATACAATTTAAAGAAAATCTCAAGGATATCACAAGATTAAATCCCTAATAATGAACTCAACCCAATATTTATCAATTTTTTAAATCAATATTAATCAATCAATCATTTCATAAGCTCTTCAAACAAACCCCCCAATTCGAATACAATCAACTAAAACCAATCGACTATTAAAAAGTATCATCGGTGAGGATTCAACCCGAGTTTTGCTATACACATTAGCAGAGCACCAGTACCTTGACCGGTCGATAGGCAAGAATCAGTTGTGCTTTCATATAGCTAACTTCAAACATTTTTCCATCAATTATTACATGTTGTTATTTTGATTTTTTTGTTAATGACATACCTCATGTATATTTAGAATATTTAAATGACTATTATTTGCATGTCCCAATTGAATCATTGACCTTTGTAATATATAGACCATCAGGTGGAATAAGAAACTTAGTACTCGGCTATTGAGCTAATTCAATACCCACTATCGTGTGATCTTTTCATATTTCTTTGAGGTATATCATGTATTTTGGGACATGAAACACTGCACCCCTCGCAACATGGTGGTGTGTGGGTGTTGATAGATAGAAATCAAAAACAATTTTACCCTATAAATTTTTAGAAGTATAATGTTATCAGAAGTTATTGGATTGAAATTTTATATAACGATTAATGAAAAAATTGATTACCTTGAGTGAGGTATGCATTTTATGGGAATTACTAGCCTTGAAGCTAGTGGGGTCATTCGGTTTTTCATGTGATGATATTTATTCCACTGCCACTTCACTTTGATCCTTTTATATATATTGGTCTGCCAAACCAGACCAAACAATAATATCCTGCAAAGAATCTATTTTCACACGAAATAATTTTATCATTTTATATGTCTCTTGTGGCACTTTTTTCTTCTAAAAATATGTTTCCGGAGACACTCTAGAATCTACTGCTCTAACATGACCAAATTTTCCCAACTACTTCAAAGCTATTGAAATTAGTTTTTCTTCAGGTATGACCACTACCAATTCTTATGTCTAAACCATATAAAAAACATATGGACATAAATAGATATTTTTTAACACTATTATAAATCATAACGGGTTTATATTATGTCATACTTACACATGTTTCCCAAATTACTTTTGTTTTTTTGTTAACTAGTTTACCCTCTTTATTTACACGATCCTCTTTCCAAATGACATGATGTGGGATGGAAGTGGATTCTAATTTTGATTCATCATTCTACATATAAAAAATAAAATTATGTTATTTTATATCACATAAAACATTTATTATTGATTTGAAAGACATTACATTTCCTTCTCCAATGAAGAGTACCCCACCTTGATTTGTGATATGGGTTTATCGGTTTCGATGCATGATGTTTATTTTCAGTACACATTTATAGTTTCATAAATTAACAATTTTAAATAAAATTTGATAAAATAAATAATTTCAAATAATATTTCCTCATTTAAAATAAAAATGAACTAATGAATGGATTCCATGTTTCCTGATTTATAATGTGTGTATAAGTAACAGGTGAGTTGTATTTAGTTTCCCCTCAGCATTCCTAAGAAAAAACTTAGTAAGAAGTTCCTATAAGCCTTAATGGCATTTTTAGTGGTCATTAAGACATATTTCTTATAGAAACCATCTAAAATAAAAAAAAACTGCAAGGGATAATGAAAATTAAAATAATGATTCATTATATAATTTTTTAGTAAAAATGAAAAAGTATATCGTAACATTGCCTTAATATCTTACTAAAGGGTTTCCTTCATTACAGGTTGTAAATGAAACCAAAAATCTATATCAACCAACCCATTCATCCTCATTGTGACTCCAACATAACTAATTAACCTTGACCTATTGGGGTCAACAGGTTTGCCGTATTGATTTCATCCAATCACAAATTTCATAAGCTTACTTATTACCTTGATGATTTTTAATGAATTATATATATATATATATATATATTATTTTTGTATATTATATGGATTATTTTCAAGAATATATTCTTAGACGGCATGCGATTCTGAGGCTCGGTTTTCCCAGAATAAATTTTTAAAATATATTAAATATATTAAATATCATGTGCGCAAAATTTTCCTAAAAAAGTAGAATAACTCTTGAATGGGGAGAGGATAAGAAATAAAAGGGTACTGATGAGTTCAAAATGTGGGTTTCCCCCTAGGCATGACATAATCTTTTCTGGTGTGATCCATTTGAGAAAAGGTCACCACGAGCGTAAATAAATAAAAAAATTATTAAATATATTTGTTTTGTTTGTTTTGACAGAACAACTATTTTATTATATAAATATAAGATTATAGGATTTCCTTTGGGTTGACCACTCAAACCTTGGAGATTCAAAAAACAATTTATTAGTTTTCTTAGTGAATGATGACTGGATCAAGGTAATCGCTTGAGTTTTCCTCTTACTGAGGACACCTACTGATCAGATGGTGGTCCTAGAAGCGAGCGTTCTTCAAACTTCATCCAAGTGATGGTGGAGTTTGGTAATACAGACTCATGAAGAAGTGAAACTCACTTGGTAGCCATTTGAGAAACTCTTTAGGTAATAGTTTTACCAATCCTTGTTGAGATTAGTGTATATCCGTGTGGTTTTGTAGCTTTAGAAGGGAATCATGATAGTGGAGGGGTTTTTATAGAGGTTCATAGACTTGTCATGATACTCCTTGGATATGATTCGAGATCCATTATTTAGATAACAAACCTTCTAGTAGGTATTGTGTTGGTATATTAGGCCATTTGTGGTTATTCTTTTCATTCCCACTTATGTTGGAGTGCCGGAGCAAGATCTGGTGGTTGAGAGTTTTTTGGCTAAGGAACTGGTGGATGAGACCCATAGAAGTGGTCATGAGGCTGAGGAATCTACATGAGATGGTATATGATAGATGATTGGATCATGGAACAAGAATAATACCCATGTCGTGACACATAATCATGGGTATATAGTGTAAGAGAAATGACAAGGACTAGATCAACCACATGAGAGGTGGTGTTACGCTTAGGATGGCTGGAGGAATCTTACTAGAGATTTTCTGACTCACCAAGTTACTGAGAGGGAGCTGAATGAAAAGTAGACTTGGAAAAAGAAAACGTTTAGAAAATGGATTTCTATATGGCAGCAGACGAGGTGGAGGAGCTGGTGGATCGGAAAGAGGTGGCAGAAAGTTCGTGGTATTTCCACCACCACCCCAATGTGGTCCGCACCAGGCTCTAAGAGCTGGAGGATGTTGGAGAGGATAGCTACATACTGTTGATTCCTTTGATCTGGAAGCATCGAGGATGAATAGAGGTATGCCTTGTTCACTTTATAATTTCCATTGTATAAATTTTGGGGCACTATTTGCATTACTCCTTTCTTTCTGCTCATGCTCAAGGTTTAACTTGGGTGATGCATGGTGTCAGTAGAGCCCCATGTCAGAAGTTGTGACAACGGGACTGGCAAGACCCAGTGTGTGTTTTGGTAGCCCTTTTTTTATGTGTACTCTTATGTGTATGGAATCATCTTTTTATGTGACATGCTTGAGGTGGATGTCAAATAGTTTTACATAGCTTTCAACTCACGAGGGATGAGGTACACTTTCCCCACCGAGACACATTTTTGTGAGGCGATCTGAACTGTATGGGAAAGTTAGTGCATACTAATGTAAAAAATGTTGAGGTGTGGTGGATGAGTTCCTTAGACTTGAATGGTTAGGAAAAGTTTATGCGATGAAGTGTTAGAGTAGGTGTTGGACTTTCCAGTGGAGTTTTCATGCTTGCCTCCATTAGCTTGGCACCCTGGGATAGGGAGATCCTTACTTAAAATCATTCAATAGTGGTAGATTTAGACCCTATAATGTTTCTCCTATATGGATTGGTTACCTACCATCCATAATCTGATGGGATTCTACTATTGGGTATGGAAGTTTTTCTATTTTAGTGAGCTATGTTATAGCTGGAGGTTTTTAGATAAATGGCTTGGTAAGACCCCATGTTATCTCTTGGGAAGCCTGATTTTTTTTCATGAAAATCCCTACATATTTACCATAAAAAGTGAATGAACAACACTTGGGGAGGTTGTTATACAATCCATCTTGGGGTGGATGTGAACTATGTGAATCTATTAGTATCTACGTCAGGTTAGAAAGGTGGTGTACTGCTAGACCCCATGACTATATATGGACAATGGTGCTTGGTGCTTTTCCACCTATCGCAGCTAAGGAGACATGTACCCATTTTTTGCCTAATGTTGGCCTGGTAGAAGTTAGATGTAATAGTGGTTTAATTTTGTTGGTTCTTCTATGTGTGTGCTTGTAAGAAGCACAAGAACCATTGGTGAGCTCGCTGATGTGGGAATCCAATGCGGAGCTCAGTTTCTTCCCTTGTGCATAGGATTTTTATTTTCAAGGGAAAAAATCCCTAAGGTGGGGAGAATGTAATGACTTAAGTTTTGACATGGAGGACTTCAGAATATTTTGGAAAATATTTCCAGAGCAGGGCACTAAGTCAACGTGGGAATTTGGGGCCCGTGGAGACTCAGCGCATCGATATTAAAAATATTAAAAATATTTTTCCGTACATGCACAATTTTTCTTGAAACATAAATAACTCATGTTCAGAGTATCAGATCATATTTGAAAGACTATGTAGGAGTCTAAAATGTCTTTTTTTACGCTAGTCATGACCTAAGATTGTCTGCACATAGAGGTTTTTTCAGAGGTGAGTTGGCAGGATGTTGTGTGGTGAAATGATTAATTAAATGAAAATATAATTAATTAAAATAACCTAAACCTAAATTCCCTCACTCATCCCTAAATTTTGGATGCATGACACAAGTAAGTAGAGACACATCCTCATCAATTTGGAGACGAATGAAACTAGTGTCGAATTAAAGCGACAAAGTGCCTTTAGTCCCCATTTTTTATGCATATCATTAATAGATCTTGGAAAAGCATGATTTGGGCATCGTTCTTCATCCAAACTTTGGAGTTTCACCAATGAGGTAGGAAAATTTGAGTTTTGGTCCGGATTCCCTTGTTTACACATTGTTTTAAGGATCTAGAGCCCAAATACAATTTCTAGAGATCCCTTCTATGTAGATCATAATGTTTTGGGATAAAATAGACAGAATCAGAGGGTTTGAAGGTGGTTCCCGACTGAAATCACTATGTACACATTGTGTAGTTCAATGAAACATTCTTTGTAGCTCTTCCAATTTGGGGAAGATGAACATTTTGGATTACATGCATTGTATAGGGGTTACACGCTGTGTAGTTCCCTAAACCATGTGACTATGGGACATGTCTTAGGATAGCCATGTGAAAACACATAGCCATGTACTAACACACGACCAAGATACATGGACACAGGGTTTGGTACACGGACATAGTAAAACCACATTGGATGATATCCATTTATCCAAACACACAGTGTAATATGGGATACACATTGTGTAATGGACATAGTTTGCTGATCCATGTAGAAGAGGAACATGGCTAGGGATTGAGTTATGAGGGAACAACAGCTACCACCTCTAAACGCCGTGTACCCCTACATGGGTTGGAACCAATGTATACTAGATACATGGGTTTCTTATCATACAGGCTCACATGTTGTGTGTGCCTTGATGCACGCCATGTAATCCTTGAAGGTTTTTATGAGATCTTCCACCTTCCGTATATTCTTCTACGGGAATCAAATTCAGTATTGTGAGAAGTCCATCTTGAGTAGTTTTTTGCATAGAATGAGATGGTTTCCTTTATTACGACTTAAGAGATATAAGGTCATGTTAATCGAACAAGACTCTTGTGTAGTTGTACTAAGTCAATGTTGAATATCAGTGTGGTTCATATAAAGAGTCGTTGGGGATGTTAATCCCATGTTGGACTAGGGAAAGAGTTTTATATACATATCTTCCTTGGTAGATATGGGAATCCCCATGTCTGGGGAATTGGTACCTCACCGTTGTGTAGTTTCATCTGGGAGTGTTACTGCACTAATGGACTAATGTTTGGGTTTCCTATAACATTTCTGAAGGTAGAGTAGGTACTCCCATGTGGACCAGGGAGTGAGTCCTCTTTCTGTGTAGTTAGTCTTCCCCTATTGGACTACGGTGCAGGACATCCACATTTGATGTATAGAAAGAGTTGGTACTCCACTACCGTGATATGGTGAAAGTCCTCTATTCTAGGAGTTGGTACTCCCTGGTGGTTCTATAGTGTAGGTCTTCCATATGTGTTCTTACAGTAGAGTTGTTCACCCCCTTCCATGTTAGGGAGTGGGTCCTCTAGCTTGGGGTTAGTACTCCCCTATCGTGATAAGGTGCGGGTCCCCAATCATGAAAAAGGTGGCTGATTCAGTACTCCCCTATCATTCCAGGGTGCGGGTCCTCTAGCCACCGAGAGGTACTCCCCTACCATGTTTAGGTGTGGGTCATCAATCTATGATGTGGTACTACCCTAACATATTAGGGCCAGGGTGTGTCATGAGCAGTTTTCCTCTATTGGATCAGGGTGAGGGTCCTCACATACAGAGTAGTAATCCCCTATCTCTGAGTAGAAATGGGGAGTGGGTCCTCCATTAGAGTTGGATATCCCTCAACTGTAGGATATATTTATGAGTAGTGGGCCCCTCCACTTTATATTAATGATTCCTAGATATGATTTAGTTCTCCCTCAACAGATTGAGGTGCGGTCCACTCCATATAGGAGAGATAGTGTTTATTTGGGTTAGTTAGGAGTAGTACTCCCTTGACTATAGGGAAATGGAGAGGTGTGGGTCCCTTCATCCTCTCTTGTTATAGAGGATACATGTGATGCATAGTCTGAAGCAGTGCTCCCTCAACTGTGTGCATTGGTGAAGGGCCTACCTCTCCTCTAGAGATTATTTAGACTGAGTTGGGCACAAGGTAACAATGAAAATAACTATAGTGCTAGGAACTATAGGTGGACCTAGAAAGATGTTCTTGATGGATCACGTTCTCTCAAATTTACCTTTAGGAATGGTAGAATGTTTCCCAATGGAGTGAATCTCTCTAAAGGGTGACATCGAGGATGTTGATCTTGTGGAGTGTGTTCTAATGGTTTAATGTTATGGTTAGAGCCTATGAAGAGAATCATGTTTCTAGATATGAGGTTGGAACCTCATGAAACATGGAGTCTAATATGAGTATATTTGGGTGATTTATGGGAGTCCTTCTGGTGTTGTCACATGTCGGTGTTGAAACCCCTTGTAGACTGAGTTGACTTTTCATGTACAACCAAGGGTGGTTTGAGATAGAGTTTCTCTCTCAATTGGAATTACATATGGAAAGTTTGAGTGGATTATTTCTTTTCAATTTATCCATTTTTCTTTTTGGGTTTTGGGGTACCTACTGATTATTTTTATACTCACCCCTACACGGACTTTTCCCACACATGTTTTGTGTCTTTTACAGACCACAATCATTTCAACGAAGTCTATAGAGGACCCAGGAAGGTGGAGATTAGTGAGATAGATAGACTGTGGTGTTTATCAGAGATTGGATAAGGAAATTTTTAGATGTTATAGTTGACATAAATCCCCTCATTCTGAGTAGGTTGTCCACTTTTATAGTTTTATTTGGTGGTTTTTGTATTTCTATTCTTTCTCTTTTAGTACTTTTGATATACTCTAGTTGTTGGATACAGATATATGCATGAATTTATTGCTTTTGGTTTTTTAAATTTCTTCATTTTGTGAGCTTGGAGATTTGTGAATGTGTATTACTATATGGGAAATGCGTCCCATGTCAATGATATGCCTACTCAGTGCCAGTCGCTAGCCCCTGTCCTATTAGAGGTGGGCTTGGGGGGCTGCGGCCCAGACCCTATTGGGTCGGGTCATGAAAACCATTACATTCAAAATGCGGGGTTTACCCTAGGAATGATATAAACATTTTCTTCATGTGCTTTTTCTGGAAAATTCAACTCGTATGTAAATAAATAAAATAAATTAATATTTTTTTAATTTTGATGTAGTGACTATTTTATCCTATAAATATACAATTATAGGATCTCCTTAGGGTTGGTCCCTCAAACCCTTGTTATTTGGAAAACCGTTGGAGAGATTTCTTAGAGAGCAATGGAGGACCGAGATGAAATCATAGATCATTAGGAAAATGGAGTTCATAGATCTCATCAATGATGGGAATTCGAGCTTTCTTCATCAATGATTGATCCAAAATCTAGGTAGGATGTTGTTTTGTGATTTCTATCCCATTTATTAATCCTGGATGAATGTAGATCAATTTCAATAAAAAATTGATACGTACATCATCGATAGATTTAAGTTGATGGAATTTTATAAATTTTCATTGTAATTTTATCCCTATTTTTTAATCTTTTTCTATGGAAAGAAATCAAGGCCTAATGAATAAAGGCCAAGGTTCATTCCTCACATCTAGTGGTTTGTGGTTTTCTCCCCCCGTTCTTCATATGTTCATAATGAGTGTTTTATTTTGGCCTGGGTCAAGATTAATACAAGATATTTGGTTTTTTTAGGACTTCTCTCAGGAAAAAGAAATCAATATCGTTGGTGTGGTTTGTGATCAATGGTGTGATTGAGGTGTAATGAAGATGACAAAAGATTAGAGGTGGATTAGAATGGATTCTTGAGTTCCATTCTTCCTAATGTTTTGTGTATGGTAATGGAGTTGTGGAAAGGTGATTTAAAAGAGGATTCAAATTTGGATTTCTGATGATTGATGTAGTCAAAGACCATCTATACCCTGATCTACAAGTTTTTTCTTGTTTGGAGGCTTTGGTGATGCCTGAGATGACACATAAGAGATCCCAATAGATTTGGTAAATCTTAAGAAACAAAGTTTGTAATGCGGTATTATACGCCGTTTGGGCCCCATTGGATGTGGTAATAGAGTTTTGGCTAGAGTTAAGTATCACACACTGTGCGACTCCATCACAAACCATGTGAGCCCTCAACGATGGATTGACATGTACTTCAGAAAGTATATGAACACTAGAAAAAGTAAATGGATAGAGGCACTCCGTGTACTTAGACATGGAAATATCTAGGTGTACACGGACGCGACAACTTGCACATGGGTTGGTACACGGTCAGGCTAAAGAACACAAACATGGGTAGCGACACATGAGCTAGTATTAGGTGACCTCTACACACCATGTATTCGTTCTACATGCCATATATCTTGATATTTACATGGTTTGTTTGGATTTACCACATGGGTATACTTGATGATAACTGAACACACTGTGTAACCCTAGTACATACTGTGTACCCTATTCAAGAGAGTTTCTAACTCATCTTTACCTTATTTTGCACAAGTATTGGTTGAGTGTGTTCCCTTGGTGTATTCCCTCAATGTTATAGTGTGAAGTTACATCCACATTATAGAATTTTGATACCCTCTATAGGTGGTGTCTTAGAAAGAGTTGTGGTGTCCCTCCATGAGACTAGAGTGAGATCCTCTATCATCTTTGTTCCCTAAGTGGGTCTTAAGTAATTGGAGTGAACTTGTTACATTGTTCATTCATCCTCCATATATAAGACTGTATTTGTAGGGTTTTTGGTATCACTGGTATATGATCCCCCATATAGCAGGTTGATACAGATTGGGTTCATGGTGACCCCCAACGGTTCTTGGTGTGATCCTCTATATGTGCATCAGGGTCTTATCAGGCCAGTGAGATTTCTTAGGTAGCGCCCAATGGTCTGTAATTATTTGATTATTGTCTCCGGTGATAGCATGACTCATAGAATGGGTTCTCCAAGAATGTGAATTACTTTGAACAGAATCCCACGACTGGTTATTGGTTATGACTGCCTGGTGGAGTTGTGTATTTTCTTTGTTTATCTGGGTGTTTTTTATACATCGGTTGTTATATGTTGTATTGAGATGATTACACTTGGGGATTCATGTTTCTTGATATATAGGTGTCCTACTATGTATTTTTATACTCACCCTTATATAGGATTTTCCCACACAGGTCATCTCTTATGCAGACAATGTCCCTTTTGACGGTGTCCTAAGAGGACATGGAGTGGGTGGTGGGTATCTAAAGCCCAAAAGAACAAGGTGTTTACCTAGATCAATCATTTGAATTTATTCATCACCCTTGGAGTAGGTGGGAATATCTATTTCTTTGGTCTTGTATTTATCCCCTTTTTCCACTTTTATTAGTTTACTATCATACTCTATTGTGGGATTGTATATGTATTCATTCATTTATTTTATTTGTTTTACATTTCATCAATGTGTGGGATTTGAGATATGTGCGTATGTATAAGTACTTTAGTCTAATTCCTTCTATTTATGTGATATGAATACTTGACACTGGTTACTAGCCCTTGGTATATTGGAGGTGGGCTTCGGGAAGTCATGGGCCAAACTTCAGTGATTCAGGTTCTGGAAATTTTAATCAACACCGTGATGCTACACCGATCATATTTTTTCACCAATATGGTATTGATAACCTAATAATTATATAGTTTCAACATCAATCACCTATTCTTCCATGATATTGGTAACATCATCATGTGAATAAGTCATTTTCTCCAGGATTAGTAAAAAATTTAATTTAAATTATGTAAATATAGTAGAGAACACATAATATTATGAGGAAAAGAATAGTATATTTTAAAAAACTTTAACCTGCTAACTGAACTCTCTTTTTTTATTTATATTCTGAAGATATTTAGATCCTCATCGATAATCCAAATCTATTATTTGTGGTCCCCTATAACATACATGACACTGTCTATATTGGGAATTCTATTAAATGAATCTGAAATCCTAATGAAAGGGTCATCCTCGATTGAATTTTCATATAACCCTATAGTTTTTTTAGTCATGAGATAGAAAATTGACCAATTCTTGTTGGTGAATATGATACATAAAATACCTTCCCTACTTGTGATTCCATTATGAATGGCTTGCACTTTTACGGATACACACTGAAACTAACCTTCTCAAAGCCCAGTTTATCATCTTTCATTGCACTTATGGTGTCATACCATTTCAAATGGAAAATAGTCACATGAAATGTTGTATAATAAAACTCGTATATCTGTACAATGAAGCCAAAATATGATATGTTCACATAAATTAGATTTCTATACGTGGAACCTGATATGTGAATCAATTTTGGGGGAATTTTAACTCCTATATTTTTCATCATACTAATCTCATCAGGTTATTTTATATATAATGTATAACTATTAGTTACAGGACAATTTTATGATATAAAATTTTATTTTGGTCCCCTAGATAGCCATTAAAGTATTTCAGAATCAGAATTTTTATTTTTAGATAACTCCTTATAAATATGATCACTGAAAAAATCTTATAAAATGTTGATTATGTGCATTTGATACAATCCTTAATACCTTGATGGATTCAAATGTATAATAATTTTTTTGGGATTCAGTGTATGGATCAAAATATTCACCATTATTAAAAGTTTAATGGTGAGATTTCTCCCTCTCAATAATTTTAATTGTAAAAACATCTCTTTTGGAAATCCATTCGCACATAAGGCGTCCATTATGATAAGACATTGAGAGACCGATGCTATCAACATATGATCATTAATTAGTACAAAATTCAGCATATTCTTAAACAATATATCATTCTACAATGCAAGCTTTTGGGCAACTTCGATTCATGATATACCCTTTCAAAATCTTTATATACCATTAAATGGGGTACATCCATATGCAATGGACCAGACCACATAGTTCAACATCACTAACCAAGTGAACCATTAGGTTGACTATTAATTCATAGAATCATGGTGGGAAGAACATCTCTAATTAAAATAATGTTATTTAAACCTCCTTATTCATGATTGGAAATATCAACAGGTATATAACTTTAATTCATATTAATTTGAAAAAGATGTCGAGTATGGTTAATGTATGTCATACATTTTTAAGAATATTGAAATATAAAGTGATGCGAGCCAAATATTGCATCAAAACATATAATTCATGTGATTTTGGTCTCCATAAATTCAAATTAGTCGTTGACATGAAATTTTTGATATTTTACTAATTCCTCCATAAAGCATCTACACTAATAAGGAAAATGAAAAAATGAAATTTTATTTTTAGAATAGAGTATAAGCTACCAGTGGAAGAAAAGTATGACTTTTACCCTTCATCGATGTTAATTTTTCCCTTATCCCATGTCAATAATGTCCAACCCAGTCTTGATGAAATCTTTTATTTTTCCAGGAACATTTAGTAATGTTCCAATAGCACTATAAAATAACTTTTTTCTAAATGCATGACATCAAGAAAATGTGTGACATACAAAGAATTATAGTATGGTAATTGAAAGAATAATGATCTCTTTTTTACAACTTGATTTTGTAAGGTTTTTCAAAAATGGTTTACTAAAAAACATTGAATATTTTATACTCTATCAAATAGTTGATCACCCATTAGTTGATATGGAATTATACCATGTTCGGTATTCCCATTGAACACTATTGTCCATGATCAATAATTATGTAATCGAGGTAAAAAATATTGATGTCTTAAAATTAATGTCTTGAGGAATTTTTCAACCAAATTGTGTGTGTGAATTCTTCACAAATAGGAACACCTATCATTCCTTTAATGATATAGATTGGGAAATTTCCATAAGAAGGAAAGTCATTTATCATCCCATTCAATATGGCCCTCAATGTGGATTCTTCCATTCTATGAGAATCATACATTGTAACACCTATGTCCCACATCAATTTCAAGTCATTGATCAATGAAGAAATATAGACATCAATATAATTACCAAACTATTTTTTTCAAGATATAATCTAAGACAACATAATGTAATTTTGCTTCATGCATAACCATGATGAAAAGTTCTAATTTTCCAACATATTTGTCCATTTTTTATGTGTACTGAGTTTTTCACCAAATGGATTTATTCTATCTGAATATAACGCTAGATGAAATATTCTCATCTCATTTTCAAATTCAGGGTACTCATCATCATTTTTCTTCCACTAAAGAAAGTATTCTTGATGACATAGTTTCCCATATTTAATTATTGTATCTATGTGCCATGTCAAATGTCTTGCAGTTTCATAACATTGATATAGTCTTCCAAACCATGGAATGGTAGGAAATTACCATAATGATTTTGAAATACTTGATTCATCTTTCTTATATCGATTGACACCACACATAGGGAATTTTATGAGTGATTCACGGTCCTTCCAAAATAATATGATACCATTTGGACAAGAAAGTAATTTTTTAGATATCATTCCCATTTTAAATATAATTCTTTTAGGGACATATGTTTTTTAAGGAAGTTCATTTTATTCTAGTAGAATATCATCCAAGAGACCAAGTAGTTCTATAAAGCTATTTTCACTACATCCACTACCAGCTTTCAAACAATATAACTTCATTAAAGATGGAAATGTTGTCGTTTTAGTACAATCGATATAAAATAGTCTCTTAGCAAAACTATTTAACTTCTTAATCAACTTTTTTCAATCATGAAGGTCATATTAAATTGATATTAACATTTATTCTAAATTATCTCCATCATAACTTACACATGTATTCATATAAAATTATCTATAAACTATAGTATCATCCCAAGTAGTGTGCATGTTCTATTTTTCCCATGTGTTTACTCCAACATTTACAGCTATGATCTATCCAGTGAAAAAATAAATGTTCTTACAACTCTTCCATACTAATATTTATCGACTGAAAACAATGAAATCGTGGTAAGAGGATTTTAGAGGGGTAATATGGATGATCTATTGAATACTTTACAAACTCTATAACTCAATATTCATACTATTTTTTCATACAATCCACATGCATCCATTTTTTATTCATATTCATATTTTTAGGTTCATAAAATACTAATATATTTAAAAAAATAATCATAATATATTCATAATAAAAGGAAAATGGTATAGATAATTCTCATATGGTGAACCCAACATTTTAATATAATCTATTATGATTTCAAAAAATTTATCCTTTTACACAAGGTGACATGAAAAGAAACAACCTAGGGTAAACATGTGGCTGTTGGTCCAGGTTATTGACTTGATGTTTCATGGGAAAAAATGTGGTAATAAATATTTTTATAAAAAATTATTTATTATTATATGGAAGAATATATCAACCCAATAATTTACCATATATTTATTTTATAACAAATTTATTATTTTGATATCTAGCAATGCACACAACATCTGGTTAAAACAAAACACTATTTAGTCATGTTTTTCAAGGTAAATTAAATTACAAAACATTAATAGAATTTATATAGTAATTTTTTTTGATATATCCAAAAAATATTTTTTCAATAATTCAGTATATTTTCTAGAAATAAGATAGGAACAAAATGAATTTTACACATAAAAACTATATTTTTTAAAAAGCAGTTTCACCAGCTTTTAAAGGTGCGCCTACATTAAAACTAAATTTTAACACTTTTATGAATTAAATTTGAAACAATAAACTTAATTTTTTAAATAAAAACATCAAAAATAGTTTAGGGTGATGTTTTTGTATTTTTCTGTGAAGTTTCATTTTTTGATGAATAATGAAAAATTCTAAATTTTAATTCAAAACTACGTTTTCATATAATTTATTCAAAATGTTGAATTATATTTTTTTATTGATTTTAAATAATTATTAGATAAATTTTATATCATTTAAACCAATTTATGTCATTTAAATCAATTTTACTTGGATATTAGATATAAAAACATCTCAAAATGTTTAACCATTTTTACGTTAAAAACCGACTTCATCGTCCTGTCTGCTGGATTAAATTTAAATTAATTTCTGCCACATGCATGATTTGAATTTGAAAAAATATATTAAAAAGGTGTAATCATAAAAATTTAAAATTTATAATAATTTCAACTTTGTTTATTACCAAATATATTAGTGAAAGTAATTAAATTTAATTACAATGATTAAGAGAGAAACTAGCTTAACAAGGGACTAAACCTTAAACATAAGAGCCAAAATGACCTAGAAACATTTCAAAAATCCATGGATGTGTATATTTATAACCTATAATACCTTTTATATATTTTGAACCATTACTAGACCCACTTGTCATTGGAAAAATATGGGTGGAATTCCCCTTCCAAAAATCTACAAGAATGGCACCCCTCCTCCACTATAAAAAGACACTCACCACTCCCTCTTCCTCACACCTCCAAATCCAATTTATATCCTCTAATTTATACCACAATAGATCCTAAAAATACCTCCCCTAATAATAAAATCTTTTATTTTGGAATGAATCCATCCAACAAATCCCTTTTGGTGTAAACGAAAAGGAGTTACCAAAAGAATATATAATATCCTTCTTCAAGCTCTTTTGCTTTATTTTCATTATCCACACCATAACATATTCTAATTATATTATTATATAATAATAAATTATTATAAATATACTTATATGTTTTAATATAAGGGTATGACCTACACTTACAGACACTTCCCTGACATGGGTAACAAACTTACCGTTTATGTGTTCAGAGAAATACCACCTCGCAAAAAGATGTCGTTCATTTTTTCATTAACACCACTCATTGTTGAGATATTTTATGGGAAAAATATTTATATATTATATATATGATATTTATAATGTCTTTATGTCTTTATGATTTTTTATTTTTTATATAATACACACCCTTATGCTTTCCATTTTGTGTAAATACGATAACATCATTTGTGGAAGTGTGGACTACCGCCTCCTCAAAGCTATGTGATTCATTCACACTATACACGAGACATATAATTGATTATTTTAATTAAAAATATTAAACATAAATGAAATATATATTATATTAATTAAATAGTTTCATTTTTGTAAACATGATATATCATTTTCTTTATTACACTTTTCACACACTAAAAAGTTTTAACGTGGTCGAGGACGTATGGACTACCACCTCCCCGACACGATGTGAATCCTTTAACATCAAAATAATTATATATATAATAATATATGATTAAATAATATTTTATTTACTATATAATTATCATCATTGAAATATATAGTTTTACTTACCTTCATTCTATAATGATTACTAAAAAATGGGAAGGTTACTCATGCGTACATACGATATACTATCTCCATGATTGTAACATTGGTTCATTTTTTATAACCATATTTAATTATTTGTTTTAAAATTATAATTTATATATAAAAAGGATAGTTATTTAATTATTATTATTATTTATATGTTTATATAATAAACCTTTGACCACAGTTGACCTACAAAAGTCATTTTTGACACATAAACTGAATATAGTCAAAACACCTAATGTAAAAATAATTATTTAAGTAGTTGTTTGAAACATTGTAATAAGTGAAATAAAAGTAATTATAAACATTAATAAGGTTCTGAATAAACTAAATAATTAACTTAAGTTTATTATTTAGTAATATAAAAGTACATGCGACAAGTCAGACTCAAGGTAAGGGTTTTTGTCTCAATTTACATTCCATTAAGACTCATTTGTTACTATACAAAAAGTCACATTATTATGGTGTATATAATTGACCTTTGTCATTTAATACCATTATTCAATAAAAATTCAATGTATTTTATGTTTTACATTTATTTATTACACCAAGGGGTTTAGCTTGAAAATTTCCAGGTGGTAAAATTTACCTTTGCAATCTTAATTTCTTGTGGGATTTTTAAATTTCTCCTAAGATAGTCACTTTATTATAATAATTTATATATTTAATATTTCATTAAATATCCACATTATTAGGTGATGTATATTATTATTTCCTAAAACATATACCATATCTACATATGGTGTTCACTTTGACCATTATTTGATTAATAGGGGAATCACTGATAAATATGTATCTACTATTCAATACAGATAAATTTTGATAAGTCATGTTATTTATGGATTAAATAGATTATTCAATACATGAGGAATTCTTTGGATATTCAATATGTAACGACCCAAACTATTATGAATAAAACTCCAGTTTTTTGATTTACTTAAATGTCATATGGTTATAGAAAACACATGCAATTATTTTTTTTATAATAGACAATTGGATTTAAATTACCATTAATAATCCTTACCATTAATAATACATCCATTGAACAGTGATCATATGTCTATTATAAATATGGGGTTTTAATAATTCCTTTTGGCACAGACCAAAGAAGTGATGACCTCAACCAGTACAATCATACCCTATGAATCCCATTTATCGGAGCTTTTGAGGGAGATAGAATTTTAATGATATTCCCCAGACCAATCCCAATATCAGATCCAACAACGTAACCATGATAAAAACCATTTATGGTAGAATCTCAAGCTCATTGAGATCACAAACCAAATCATGTTCACTAAATAGACCCATAAAATACCTACCAACACGCACCTTACTATTAGGGCGTATGATGGTGTATTAAATTGATATATATCATGACCCTAAAAATAGGAATATATAAATTATTTTTAAATAATAATGAATATATTTTCATTCTATTATTTCTAATTATAAATGTTTTTTATTATTGATTCAATAAAGATTAAATTATATTTTTGGTTAATATTAAATTTCATTTAATTAATTAGTGTAATTTTTTGAAATAAATAATATGTTAATAAAAAAATTTCATTAAATAACTTTATTGAATATATACAATCATATAATTTTAATTATTTCAAATGTAATTTTTATAAGGGTTTAAAAAAATGTTATTGTAAAAAGCCCATCATTTTCAATAAATATTTATATTTATTTTTGAAGGAAAAAATTCATATATTTAAAAAAATTATGTAGATAAAATGATTATAATTTCTAGAATCAGGATTTCGAAATTATCTAAAGGTGATTTTTTCATAATTTTCTGAGACAGTTGATTTTTTGGTAAAACATATATACCGTATAAATATACGGTGTGTTTTATGACATCATAATGACCCAATAATAGTGTAATAAATACTATAAAATTTATCATTGGAAAAATATATATTTTTTCCTTTGAAACAACTTAAATTTATGTTTATTTTCTTTATTTTATAATGCCTTAATGAGTCCTCCAATACTTATAATATATTTGAAGATCTTAAAATCATTTATTTGAGAGTGTGAGTAACCTCAACATAAACCTGGGTATTATTTTACTTTCTTCTTCCATTTTAATTATAAAATAATGTAAACCACTCTGCTTAGGTATAAAACATGGGAATAAACCATGATATGGTATGTGTTTTTGAATATTTTGTTATATAGTTTGCAAAACAAAAATAATAAAGAAATACCCATCTTTTCTTATATAAACCCACCCAAGCTCCCATATATCTTCACTAAAACTCCTTTTATTATGAAAATACTCTTCAATATACTACCTATATTCCTCCCAAGTAATAACCAAGGTTTCAATAATCCCCTCTCAAGCCTTTGGAGTCACACACTCATGTAAGGGATCCTCAACTTCCTCTCATTTCAATGCAAGATTCTTTCTTGAAGTCAATATATATAATTTCAATTTGTTATATTTTAATTCATTTATTAATATTAACATACTATATAATTGATATTATTTTAATTATATAACCTTTATACTCTCTCATTTTTACACTTATGAATGCTGTTACTAAACCAAAATTTCATAAGGGATCCTCACCTTCCTATCCTTCTTTTTATTCAAGAATCTTCTATGAAATTAGTCTCTATATTTTAAATTGGTTTTATTTTAATTCATTTTTTATTATATAATTACTGTCCAATTGATATTATTTGAATGATATACCCTTTATATTCTCTCATTTTTATCCTTACGTAAGCTGTTACTATGCCAAAATTTTGTAAGGGATCTTCCACTCTCCTCTTTTATCAAGCACTCATTTTTATGTTGTGTATATTAATTAATATCTAATTATGTTGTGATATACTATTCCTTATATCCATTACTTTAAATTTTATTTATAAATGATGATATCCCCTTTCACTCTCATTTATCCCTCCTATGAATCTTTATGCACACTCATTACCATGTAGAAAATTTGTATGGGTTCTTTCCTTTATCCTCTTTATTCAAAGATTATTTATTATTTTACACCTTATATTTCAAATTAATTATGTTTGTGAATGTATTTACATGCCCCTAATACTATAAATTCCATGTATGATTAATGATATACCTCTTTCACTCTCATCAACCCATTTTAGAGATTTCTATATGACGTCGTTATGATGCAGAAATTGTACCATGATTTTACATGCCAAAATAATTGTGTAGCGAATACCATTACCATTTTTATATAAAATGTATTCAACTTATTGCACATATACTTATTTATTTGTTACATAAATGTATTTATTCTACATTCCTTTATCATGGAATAAATTATGATGTTGAATGAATCCTTATTATATGATCTATGTGGAACACTTAAGCATAAGAATGAAATGATTATGGAGGGTGAACCCAGATAGCGCTCGAATGCATTGGGTAATAGTTAGTATCATGATACATCATTTTGGGATAGAGAGTTTACATGATTCCTTTATTTGAATCTTTCCACCACGATTTCTTGGATGGTTTATCCTTGACCTATTTTTATGATGTTGTGTTTTAAGTAATTGCCACATTTCCCATGTTATGATTATAATGTTATATCATGACTTATTATTAGCGTTCCTTTTATGATCCATTTATATGACTATTTTATAACATGTATTTTTTTCCTCATGTTATTCCTTGTTTATTCCCTTACTAGGATTTATATCTCACCCATTTATTATGTTTGTCTGCAGGTTATCCTATGTAGTGTTATGCTCTAAGAAATATTTTGGACACATAAAAGAAGTTCTCAAAAAATATATTTTATTCATGTTTTAAGTTTTTATGTATTGTACCTAATTTACCAAAGACACTATACCTCTTGATATTATAGGTTTCATTAGGTATAATAAAAAATTTATTAATGTGTAATAAAGGGAAGGGTTGTTGTAGAATCTGAAAAGTGATTATGTGTTGAAGGAAGTTTCGAAATGAAAAAGTGAAGTCATATTCAGACCTAGAGACCTGGTCCGGAGGGCCTGGAGGTGATGCGTAAAAAAAGGGTGAAGTGCGTGAAAAAATATGTGCCACGCAGAAAGTACCGGGATTCATGAAGAGGCCCCAGCACAGGCACAAAACAATTTTGCGCCTGCACCCCGCACAGTTGATATTTCACACCACCACATCCATCACGCAATTATTTTGTGCAGCCCTGAATTCCATGCCGCTGAATGCCTATAAATAGAAGGAGATATCCTTCCTTTTCGGGGCTGAAAAATCTGAACCGGTTCTCATGCGTGTAATCGGCATTCCGTGTGCACGCAATATGGCCTTCGGGTACGGTTCTTTTTCACACCCAGTCTCCCCAGAGTCCGCCTTCGTGCGAGATCCCCTTTGTCTTAGACTAAATTCCAATCCCTTCAAGTTCTACCCCTTGCACTCAATTACTTCTATTGATTGAAAGCCATCCAGATGCGTGCAATCCCTTATTTTGTGTGTACCCAGTGTCCTTACGTGCAACCTTTACCACCTACGTGTAATTCATAAACCTTGCGCGCAATCCTGTTAGACGCGCCCAAAACCTCAGCCCCCCTGATTTCGCACCACCCAAGAGATTTTCGTTTCGGGCTCCTTTATTTCGTGCAAACCTCAAGGGTTGCATGTAATCCCCAAGGGCCCTTCACCTTGGTGCTCCACGAGCGCCCTCTTGCACGAACGCCCGATGTCCCCCTTCTGGGTTCCATTCACAGGTGTATTGTGCACCCCGAGCATCCGCATCAAACATGGTTTTTCCGTACGACCTTCTAGGCTTGTAGGAATTAACTTCAAAGTCCCTTGGACAATCCTTCCCATTGTGTTTCTTCGCCTCATGCTTCTTTTCATAGGCACGCTAATGGTTATTGCTTCTTCGCATAGCCACGCTAACATGGACCCCTCAATGGTTCACTCCGCAACACACCCTCAGTACGACATTGCTAATGTCTTCCCTCCCACAAGGGGCAGAGGGTACCCGTTATGTAAGTCCTAGGGGTGCGGAGCAAACCCACCTCGTCTGAGCTGTAGAACGTTAAACCGCCAAGCACCTTGTCCTCAACACATGAATTTAAACTGTGACCTGGCCATGTGCCTCGCACGTAGGGTACCCCCGCCATGGACATTCTCCATGACCAATCGTCTCCATGGGGAAGGGATCATCCCTAAAAGGGGGTGAAAACCTCCTTATTAGAGTGATGTTTGTCCGCAGGGAATGGCAGCCACCTTGGTGTAATCCCCTAGCTTTTCTTGCAGGAGGCAGCACCCCTGCTCCTCCTCACTTCCTTGGTGCCAAGGCCAGTGGAGGGCATGATAGGGAATGGAGCTCCTCCTCTCTTCCTATATGCCAACTCTCTCTCCCGTTGTGCTTTTTTGCCCTCAGGCTTCCATCCTGGAGTAATTCTCGGCCCCATGGGCCTCTCAATGCGTAAGCCCCTCTTCATTTCCCATGGATGCACCCTTCATGACGTGATCATCACGTCTCTACTGCCACTTGTTTCTCACACCGATAATGACTCCCATGAGCATAGAGTGAGCACCAACCATGAAAACATTTGGGCCACCTCTGAGTGTAAGCCCCAAATGCCCCCGTTCGAGCTGCAAGACGTTAAACTACCAAGCACTCCCATCCCGCATGACATTAAACTGTATACCCTAACTACGAGGACTTTGATCCATGCTAAGGTATGGTACGTAAGAAGCCTCCACGAGGATCAAGCCCCACCACCTTGGGCTGTCTCAAAGCGTAAGCCCCAACCAACCCGAACTACGGGGACTTTTATCCATGCTAAGGCATGGTACATAGGAAGCCTCTATGAGGTTCAAGTCCCACCACCTTGGGCCATCTCAGAGCGTAAGCCTGAACCAACCCGAGCTATGGGGACTTTGATCCATGCTAAGGCATGGTATGTAGGAAGCCTCCACGAGGTTCAAGCCCCACCACCTTGGGCCATCTCAGAGCATAAGCCCCAACCAACCAAACTACGAGGACTTTGATCTGTGCTAAGGCATGGTATGTAGAAAGCCTCCACGAGGTTCAAGCCCCACCACCTTAGGCTGTCTCAGAGCATAATACCCAACCAACCCAAACTACGGGGACTTTGATCCATGCTAAGGCATGGTACGTAGGAAGCCTGCATGAGGTTCAAGCCCCCCCACCTTGGGTCGTCTCAGTGAGTAAGCCCCAACCAACCCAAACTACGGGGACTTTGATCCATGCTAAGGCATGGTACGTAGGAAGCCTCCATGAGGTTCAAGTCCCACCACCTTGGACCGTCTCAGAGCATAAGCCCCAACCAACCCGAACTATAGGGACTTTGGTATGTTCTAAGGCATGGTACCTAGGAAGCCTCCACGAGGTTCAATCCCTACCACCTTGGCCCGTCTCAGAGCGTAATCACCAACCAACCCAAACTTCTAGGACTCTGATCTGTGATAATTCATCATACGTAGAAAGCCTCTACAAGGTTCAATCCCCACCACCTTGGGATGCCTCAGAGTGTAAGCCCCAAATGCCTTTGTTCGAGCTTCAGGATGTTAAACTACCAAGAACCCCCATACCGCATTACATTAAACCTTAAAACCGAACTATAGGTAATTTGATATGTGCTAAGGCATGGTACCTAGGAATCCACCATGAGGTTCAAGCCTCACCACCATGGGCCATCCCAGAGTGTAAGCCCCAACCAACCCAAACTACGGGGACTTTGATCCATGCTAAGGCATGGTACGTATGAAGCCCCCATGAGGTTCATGCCCCACCACCTTGGTCTGTCCCATAGCGTAAGCCCCAACCAACCCGAACTACGGGGATTTTGATCCGTAATAAGGCATAGTACGTAGGAAGCCTACACGAAGTTCAATCCCAATAACCATTGGCCCCGACCAACTCCGTGCCAATGTGCCAAGTCCCATTTCCACCTTGGGCCATCTCAAAGCGTAAGCCCCAAATTACACCCGTCCCACATTACGTTAAACTGCATTTCATCCCGAACCACGAGAACTTTGATCCATGCTAAGGCATGGTATGTAGAAAGCCTCCACGAGGTTCAAGCCCACCAACTAACTGTTCCAACCCCATTCACGTCGGTTCTCCAACACCATGGGGCACCTTAGAGTGTAAGCCCCATACCCATCCCACATGACGTTACACTGTATTCGCCATCTGAACTACGTGGTCTTTGATTCCCTACCACATGGATACGTAGGAAGTATCCTTGAGGCTCAATCCCAAAGACATCATTCATGCTGATTCTTACCTAGGACACCATATCCCAGTGGGATCATACCACTTCATTCTACATTCCCCTCCACAACATTCGAAAATTTGCCCACATGTTGGCCCCAAAATCGGTGTTCCCTCTAGGGGGTTCTTCAATATGATCCACTCTATCTAGTGTTATGATCAGTCTGATCTGTCTCCACTGGATGTTAACCTTGCGGCATACTCCGTGTTAAACATGAGAAGCTGAGGAAAACCTCAGATACATGCCTATGGCATACAATTTACCGCATTCGATGTGGGATGCCTCGGGCTTCTGTTCCCTTGAGAAGCCCTATAATAAGGGTCAGGAGACAGACATGCCAATCCCTAGTGTTAAGACACACCAGTGATTCCCCAACATGACTACTCTCCTAACTGAAGGTTACATCCCAGACCGAAACCCTTGGAAGGTTCTGACAGAAGCGGTGTAATAAACTGGTGTCCATGAAGATATGGCGCTTAGAAGAGCTTCACGAATTACGTCTTAAATATATGAGGGAGACCTAAAATAGGTGATGAGTTCCGAGGAGGAATCCACGGAAGGAAGAACCAACATCCCATCATCCCATTTTGATCAAGGAGTAGACATCCCTGAATAAGGAGCGGATTACGACCACCTTTGTAAAGCAGGAATGCGGGGCAACAACAGCACATCCTCTTTGTGACATATGTGTGCACCCCGACAAAAGCATTGGAAACAGAAAATGGTGAACCTGACGTGAATCTCTTATTATCATCATGGAGGCTAGCAGCATTTGGGACAATAGTAGATAAGAATTCCATCTAACCTCGTCATCAGGTATTAGGTCTCACCAAACAGACCTGACGTGAAACTCACCAGGAGTTGGGACAGTCAAGACGTTGAGCATTACATTCTGTGACTTTGTTAGTGTGGATCCCTCTTACCAGTCACAGAAGGCAAAATGGAATTGGGGCACTGGTTTTTGATTTATTTTCCTAGCGGTGTTAATGAGTTTATCTCCCTACTTTTAGGAATCAAGTTGTTGAACCCAGAGCTCATTCACCTGCCCACCAGTGCAGGGGCAGGGGAAATATCAATGTGGCTACCCCGTGCGGTTCTTCCATTTCTACAATGGCTTGGATCACCATGACTTTTGGGTGCCCACGCCCCCTCTCCCCATCAGAGATTATCCAACAAAGGGTAATTATTTACCTTGTACGCAGGTATGAGGAGGAGGGGTCATCCCTACCAAGGGTATAGCCTGCTTGGATCTCGAGGCAATTGTGCCTCACCGTCAACGCCGCCCCTGATGGACGAGCAGGGAGCTGCTGCTCCCCACCCCAATATTCAATCGTTTTAGGAGAATGTCCCCAAAACGCCTTGAAAACTCCCTCCCCTACACTGAAAAAGTAGGAGATATTCGGGCCGGCCCGATTAGAGCCCTGCTTCAAGGGCTCTCGGTGAGGGACCTCGCCAGGCCGCGTCAGCGCCGCCACCATGTTCCCCTAGACGAGGAGTAGGTAATCTATGCGCTTGCACCACTGACTCCAGTCCATTTGACCCAGTGCCAGCATCGAGCACGAGCGAAAGAGGATGCCCTCCATGGGGCGTCAGCGTCAGTGACCACTGTGGCCCGGGCCACCACTGACTCCTATCACCAACTCCCTGCACACGTTGAGCAGGGGAAGCTATATGTCCGACCCATATCGAGGACCCAACTGCCCCATGGTCAGGTTTGGTCCACTCTCATGGTCGCTGGCACAGGTGATGGATGCTGCAGGCCAATTTGCAGCAATGCCACCCTGTGTGAAGGCCTACTTTGTGCCTCCTTTAAGGAAGGTGCGGGCCCTCCCTACTTCCAACATTATCTTGGAGGTCTGCTCTGTGCCACCTTCAGCCCAAGTAAGGGTCTTTCCTAAGACAGCAACACTCCATGTGGGGGGTCTTTCTTGCACTCACTACACTGGGTACGAGGTCACTCCCCCTGACGCAGAAAGCAAGTATGGAGACATTGCATGTCCAGTCATTCACTAACATGGAGGTCCTCCCCATGTCCCTGTGCTATTCGTTGAAGGTCTTCCTCACCATAGAAATCGGAGTGGTGGAATCCAACCCCACTTCACCAACTCCCAACATAGAGGTCCTCCCTGTGTCCCTTTCGAAATTTTTCTAAGTGCTCCTTGGACACTGGCTTTCTCAGGTGGAAACCCTCTCTGCCCCAGCACCAGTGCAGCCAGAGGACCCCATGTCGGAAATCATCCCTATCATGAGGAGCCTCCCAAGGGCAAGAAGGCGGGTCGCCACCACCACAAGATGAATTTTGGGGAAGTCCGGATGGGAATCAGACGAGTCCACTTCTCAGGCTCTGAAGTGTAGTACGACTCGGCACTAGAACCCTCCCCTCAGTCCTCCAATCCAAGGGATGGGGCAGGGATGAGGCACATCAGCCTCGTACTCCCCAAATGTGAGATCCATAGGATCCATACCTCCCTCCAAAGGTATATCTAGAAGGATGAGAACTTGGAATACCCCCAGGTATCAACCACGCAGTCACCACCGGCCTCTCCAGAAGCACCTTCTGCCTCAGCTAGAGATGAGGGAGAGCTATTCTGGGGGTCAATGGCGGAAGATCCATGACATTTCCCACCCTCGATAGATGTTGATGTTGTGTTAGGAGCCTTGGTCACCGGTTCATCCTATCACGATATAGTGTCCAGGCCACCAAAACCCTCAGAGGATAACCCACGATTTGGTGGCCAATTAGCCTGCTCACTGTATTCTCCGCTGGCCAGCCCACCGGTCCAGCGGCCTGCCTCGGTGCCACTGCCAGTTCCTCACCCACCCTCAGTTGGCAAGTGGAGAAATCAAGGGCCAAACCATGAATCTGAGACGAGGAGCTTCCCGAACATCCTTGCAGTGGGCCACTTCCCTGAGAAGTTTTGGCCAGTCACAGGGTCGAATTTTGGTACACTAGAATCGCTCACCCCAGAGGAGTTTGAATGTTTCCGCCAGAACCTCTGGGAGACTCACTTCCGTCTTCACCACTGGAGAGTGATTTATCCTGGGATCCAAGAGCACCTCTAAGACATTGGCAAACAATGCCGTCTGGTTGACCTAGCCATGCTCCCCACGGTCCGACACCCTGAGTCACCAGGCCGCCAAAGTGCCCTCCAACAGCAATGCGTTCAGAGATTTTCAAGTACTCCACAATGTAATTGTGGAGGCTACCCCCCACACACAAGTCCGTGGATGGGGGTAGTACACTTCCATCCTCTTCAGTGCGATTCTCCGGAAGCCTGAATTTCTTGGAAATAGTGAGGACATGCCCCTAAGGAGAGCGGTAGTCAACATGACCGATCTGTTTGGAGGGAGAAACGAGATGGAACTTCTCGATGGGAACCTCCTCCCTGAGGACGTGCCCCACTTCTGGACCCATCGGGGAGGATTAATTTCCAGTAGAGGAACCTCCTAGGTCTCCCTCCATCCACTGAGGCATTGATACTAAGCTGGAATGTCATCAAGGGAAAATATTATGTTGGAGTTGTCATGCTTTCCGACCCATCTTCCTCAGTGCAAGAGAAAGAGGAAGACCCCGAGAAGGCCATGCTGCACCAGCAGCTTGCTGAGCAGAAGAAGTTAGTCGATGAACTTTTGATTTAATGTATTGCTGAGTGGAGGCTTGACTATAGTGATCCTAGGCCGGGGTATTAGGGGTAGGAACAACTACTCCTAGGTGAGATTCTCCCAGGAAACCCTGATCATGTCGTATTCGCTGACAGGGCGGAAGCTGGGGCTCACGGCCAGAGGGTGTGGTATGTCTCGCAAAACCCTCTTGAGTGGTGCAAAAATCCAAGGAACCGCGCTCAAGCTCCTCCAGCCACCCCAATGGATGCTCCGCCAGCCACTCCACGAGCCGCTGAGCTCATCTACCCGACAACACACTCGTGGTTAGGGATCCCCGCCAGGACAAGGACCCGCATCCAGATGATCCAATAGCAGCGCTCATCACCCACCTTGAGGCTTTGAAAACATGAGAGGTGGCTATCCCACCTGATGGAAAGCTATACCCGACATGGGTGGATAAAATTCCAGCACCCCTATGATTTGGGAATCCCACTTTCTCCTCCTTTAATAGGACAGGGGACCCGTTGCAATACCTGGCCCACTTTAACTCAAGGTGTGGGCCTATGTAAGGGACCCCAACGCAGTAGGAGGCTACCAATCTCTACTGATTTGTTCAAACACTGGAGGGGCTGACATTCATTTGGTATATCTAGCTCCCCGTTGGATCCGTGACTAGTTGGGAAGACCTTCATAGGCAATTCCTTTACTAGTTCAGCTCGACCACCTGGAAGACGTACATCACAAACCTCTTCAGGTGCAAGCAAAGGCCTGATTAGCGAGTAGTGGACTTCATTGCCTTGTGGAAGGGGATCACATACTCCCTTGATATTCAATTGACTCAGAAGTAATTACTGATGATGTGTGTGGGGAATTTTAAAACATAACCAGTTCCATCCCTGATCACTCAGAACTATCCCAGAGGGTTCTGAGACTTCTTGGATAAGGTTCTGTTCCTCGAAGAAGACCTTCAATAGGCCAGTCATGCATGCCCGCTGCCTCTTATAATCTCGGCAGGGAGGGATTCCAGAGCCGAGCCCGCTGTGGTGGCCCTAGTAGAGGCCCCAAGGCAACTAGAATTACTACCAGTGAAGCCATCCCCACAGCCCCACAGAGGTACGCCACCACGAGTACAACTTCTAGCCCAGCATCACCCACCCCAGAATTGGCAGGTGCCCCCGCATAATGTGCCGCCACCACCTAGGTGAGATAACCAAGTTCTGCCTCTTCGGCAGCCCCCTCTGCCCACCCGTCCGGGTCTGGCTCCTAGATCCCCCTTTCCAGACAGAAGGAATCAGGATTACTTGTTCGATGAGGCCCAGGTCCCCTATTACGTCCGCAGTGCCTTAGAGTAGAGAATTGTACGAATGCCTGAGTGCCTGAAGCCAAAACAGGTGCATCTCACTGATCACCCCAACTACTGCCCTTATCACTGGATCCTGGGACACACCATCAAGCAATGATATGTGTTCAAGGATTGGCTCAAAGACCAGATTAATAATAACATAGTCAGATTAGGCACATCCTCAACACATGTGTCGAGTGTCTTTGTGAGATCATATAGAAGTAGTGATGGCGAAGGTGAGTGGTAGCAGTTTTCTGACCACAGGTCCCCGAAATATGATGACTGGATGGCTCGTAGGGTAGTCACCCACGCCCATGGCATTATCCATGCATGCTTAAATCATCCAGATCCCTCAGAATATATGGCCACCACTTTTGTGTCATCATCTCAGCTGGCCTCTTTGCAGAAGAGAAAGCATCGGCGGCACAGGAAAAAGTAATGTGCCCCGACAATGCCATCGTCATCCTACACTCTCAGTGAAATTATGCCCCCAGAGATGGGAATTCCCCCCAAAATTCAATCAGTGGTGGATGATTCTTCAAGTGACAGTCAAGGTTATGCTTTAGTTAACACCATCAAGTTGGTAAATCCCAATATGACTCTCTGCACAGGGGAGTGCCAGGAGAACCTCCCCAATGTCCCCAGCTGACGCCAACATCGGCGGAGCCGCGACCATGTGTGTCGCCAGAGCATGTCAGTTAGCACCTCCAGCCAAGTCATGCATGCCACTGAGTCCAGAAAGTAGGCCCAACGCAGAACTCAGCACACGCAACCTCTTCATCCAGTGCCGACAGGCCCACCTCCGCCACCGTTTGTGCTACTGGATCAGGTAGAGCCACTTCGGCCATATCGTGACCAGCTTCACCCTTCTACAGGCTGATCTAAGTCGCCCTGTCCTCATCCGGAGGCTACCCTCCGAGCTTCGAACAGTGAGCATCAGGATATACCCAGTACTAGTCAGCCGCCAATCTGGCTGGCAGGGCCCGCCATGTTTTCTATCAAGGAGCGACCTCCTGTAAGAAGAAGTTTTCATCTGGCATGGAAGTATGACATTCTCAAGCACCTCTCTAGCATCCCAACGAGTATTTACATCCTTGAAGCCCTTCACCTGTCGCAAGATATGCATGAAGCACTCACTGAGACTTTAAGGAGCCCCGTATAGTTTGAGATGGAGGTAGCAGCTGCAGAGGCCTTCCATGCTGAAGCAGTTGAGGATGCCGAATTCTAGGCCATCATTTCGTTCTAAGGAGAAGAATAAGGCTATCCCATAAAGGGGCACATTCCCCTGCTGTATATCACCGGCCAATTCAGTGGCATGGAGGTTTGTCGCTGCCTCGTTGACACCAGCTCCGGGATCAACCTTATCCTGACACAGACACTGAGAAAACTGGGGCTATCCGAGGATGACCTGGATCCCTCTGATTTAAGGATCCAGGGATATGACCGGATAGATCCACACCGGTCAGCAAGATTCGTCTGAGGACCTAGTTCACTGGCCTTATTTCCAGTACCGAGTTCATGGTTGTCTCCCAAGACACCACATACATTGCATTGATGAGCCGACCATGGATCCACTTGCATGCGACGATCCCCTCATCATATCACCAATGCCTCAAGTACTCCCTTAATGGCCGAGTGGGTGTACTTCAAGGTGATGCATCTCCTTTTGCCTCTTGCGAAGCCCGCTACTTGGATGATGACTATTACAAGAGCAAGGATAAACAAGTTCAGGCAAGTGATGTTGGTCCTGTTGCCGCTACGACTGACCCTTGAGAAGGCCTGAATGACGCCTACATCTTCTCGATCCATCGGTTGGAGGCCACGACCCTCAATATGGGGAAATGTTTTGTCATTTCTAGGACAAGGTGGAATCATGCTCACAAATCCAGGAGGCGTTAGAAGATCACTTCGTATTCTTATACGAACCAGGCCCCAATGATCCTGGAGCCTCCCACACCCGTCAGGTATCGTGACGTCCGACTCATGGAAATAGAAGTACGTCATACTTGTCTATTTCTCCGGGCTGGAATTAGTTGGTTCCGACTGACGTGCCACTATTTCTTTGATATTATCAAGAATGACCTCTTGGGCCGGAGACCAGATGATATCAGGTTGATAGCCTTCATAGCCATGGTCTCGACATCATCGGAGTGCCCGGATGCAATGACCACGTCCGCACAAGCTGGTAGCAGCCTCCCATCAGGGTTTGGTAGCTCAGAAGTAGCTTCCCCCATGGAGTATCCCTACGTAAGTGGAGAAGAAGATATGAAGGATTCTCCCCATACCTTTGAGGAAGGTGTCTTAGCCACGGTTGACGAGTTGGTATAGGTGAACCTCATAAGCGAGGTGGACCCGAGACCCACATTGATCAGTGCTGCCATGTCCCCCGAGGAGTAGCAGTGGTACATGGAATTCCTTAAGCATCACCATAATGTATTTTCCTGGAGTTACGATGAGATTCCAGGACTAGATCCTTAGGTAGCCATACACCACCTCGGTCTTTTGGTGAATCATCATGGATTCAAGCAGCCTCCCAGAAAGATGCACCCTTCTCAAGGTGCCATGTTCGTGGCCAAATTTGACAAGCTCATTAGAGCCAACTTCATCAAGGATGTCCAGTACCCCAAGTGTCTAGCCAAAATAGTGCCAGTCTGGAAGAAGAACGGGCAGATCAGATTCTACATTGAATTCCGAGATCTCAACCGCCATTTTCTAAAGGATGATTTTCCCCATCCGGTGACAGAATGGTTTACTGGCGCTACGGTGGGGTTCCAAGCCCTCTCCATCATGGGTGGTTACTCTGGATATAATCAGATTCGGATGGCCCCAGAGGGTGAGAAATTAACCGCTTTCAAAGCACCACAAGGTACTTTCTATTACTAGGTTATTCCCTTTGGCCTAAAGAATGCAGATGCCACCTATCAGCAGGCCATGCATTGCATATTCAAGAAAATACTGAGAACATTAGTGGAGTGCTATGTGGATGATCCGGTGGTCAAATCTCACTAGCACCAGGACTATCTCAAAAACCTTGAGAAAGTGTTTGGTTTACTCCATTACCGCCACCTGAAGATGAACCTGTTGAAGTGTGATTTCAGGGTCACTTCTAGGAAGTTTCTTGGATTTTTTGTCCAATACCAAGGCATCAAGATTGACCTAAAGAAGATAAAGGCCATCAGCCAGATGCCTCCCCTGAACAATATTTTGGAGCTTCAATGTCTCAAAGGACACTTAGCCTACATATGCCAGTTCATTACGAATCTGGCTGGTAAGTGTAATCCCTTTTCTTTGCTCATGAAGATGGGCATCGTTTATGAATGGGATGATGAATGCCAGACTGCCTTTGTGGAAATCAAGAGATATTTGCTCCGGCCTCCGGTCTTTATGCCACCCATCTCCGAGAAGCCACTGATTCTCTATGTCACCACCCTAGAATGGTCCCTCGGAGCCCTCCTCACCCAAAAGAACACTGAGGGGACAGAGAACAACCTCTACTACCTCATCCACATGCTCCTCAATACGGAAACCAGATACTCCCCCATCGAGAAGAGCTTCCCTGCGCTTGTATTTGTTGTGCAGAAACTGTGACATTACCTGCAGCACTATAAGGTAGAACTAGTTTCTTGAGTAGAACCATTGAAGTATATTCTGAATCGACCTATATTGACTGGCCGACTAGCACTGTGGGCGGTTATCCTCCAGCAGTTTGGCATAAAGTTCATCTCCCAGAACGCTATCAAGGGACAGGTGTTGGAAAAATTTCTAGCTGCCCATCCAACCTCTATAAACCAGTCCCTATACTTTGATTTTCCAGATGAGGAAATCCTCTCAGTCGATCAAGTTATCCCATGTTGGCAAATTAACTTTAACAGTTCCTCCTGGAGCTCTATCGATAGGAGGATCGATGATCCTAGGCTCAATAGAGTAGGTCTAGGTATCATATTTATCACCCCGGTTTAAGCTGTACTACCTTACTCATTCCTGTAATCAGAAGGTTTCACTAACAACGAGGAAAAGTATCAGGCCCTCATTACGGGTCTTGAGCTGGCCCTTGATATCAAAGTGGCCCATTTTCATGTGAAAGGGGACTCCGAGCTAGTAATTAAGCAGGTCAATGGCGACTATGTTGTTAGGAAGCCAGAGCTCGAACCGTTTTTAGAATGCACTCACCAACTAATGGCATAGTTCCCTTCTCAGAGAGAGGTTATCCATGTCCCTCGGTCACAGAACGGTTGAGAGGATGCTTTGGACAGCCTGGCCGCGTCGCTTGTAGAGCTCGAGTAGGATGATCTGATTATCCACATGGTGCATCGGAGAGTCATAGCTCCTATTACCCCGGATGGCGATGACAGCCCATAGGTAAACCTTCCTACCACTGGTGCCTCTACGTCAGGACCCTGGGGAAATCTGGATGTAGTGATCAAAGTGGTTTCCGATTTGAGGACACCCTTGGTCGAATACCTCCAACACGGTAATCTCCCATCAGACCAGGCTGAGCACGAGCGAATTCAATGTTGTGCACTGTAGTTTATGCTCCAGAGTAGTCACATCCTTGAGAAGATCCTTTATAAATGAAGATTTGATGGTGTTCTCATCTGTTGCATCCAAGGAATCGAGATTCCACAGGTCATGCAAGAGGTTCATGCCGGTTCCTATGGTGCCCACCAGGCTGGGCCGAAACTGTCTCACCAGATTCAGAGATTACGGTATTTTTGGCACTCCATGATCCATGACTACGTCGAGTTCACCAATAGGTGCCATGCATGACAAGTTCATGATAACATTGTGCATCGGCCCCCAGAGCCTCTCCATACTACCAAGTACTCTTGTCCCTTTGCAGTCTGGGGGTTAGATGTCATGGGACCATACCCACCGGCAATGGCTTGCCAATGCCAATTTATTATGACCGTTACAGATTTCTTTTCCAAGTGGGAATAGGCAATTCCACTCTAAGAAGTCAAGGCTTGTTCTATCGTCGACTTCATGATTTCCAATATTATCTATCGAATTGTGGTTCCTGGCGCTATCCTCACCGATAACGACACCAACTTCTGAGCATCCAAGCTGAAGAAATTGTATGCCAAGTACAACATTCGCTCCAACCATACCTCCCGCTATCACGTGCAAGCAAATGGGCAGATTGAGGTGTTCAGTATAACCCTTTCTAACATTCCTTATGAAATGGTTGGTCAGAACAAGAAGAGTTGGTCGGACAAGCTCCCCAACGCCCTCTGGGCTTATCAGACGATGACTCGTAATTCCACCTAGGTGACCCCATATTCCCTGGTGTACGGAACGGAGGCCATCCTGCCCAACGAGATTCAATTGCCCTCATTGCACACAGCAGTCTACGAACATTAAGAGCCAAATAGAGTGGCTGAGATCCATCTAGCTAAATTGGAAGCATTGGATGAGTATAGGCTTCATTCCTTGAACAAACTAGGAAGGCATCAGTGTGGGATGGCTTGAGATTTCAACAAGAAGGTTCGCCTTCGCTATTTCCTGCAATGAGATTTGGTAATAGCCCTTAGAGACCAATGATCCCTAGCAAGAAACCACCCATGTTGGAGCCCAAGTGGGAAGGACCTTTCATTGTTCATAAGGTTTATCCCAATAGAGAATACTACCTGGTGACCATGGATGGTGAGCACATAACTCCTCCCACCAATGCCAAATTCCTCAAGAAATACTTTTCCTAAACTGAGTGGTCCTGCATGACCTTAAATTGTGACAATGGTCCTGCACGACCTTAAACTGTGACAACGGTCCAGCATGACCCTAAACTGTATGGTGGTCTGACACGACCTTAAACTTCATTTGGTCCTACATGACCTTAAACTATGGCAACGGTCCCTCATGACCCTAAACTGCTTGGTGGTCCTATACGAACTTAAACTGCATTTGGTCTTGCACAACCTTAAACTGTGATAATGGTCATGCATGACCTCAAACTATGACAACAGTCCCGCATGGCCTTAAACTGCATGGTGGTCCTGTATGACCTTAAAAGACATTTGGTCCTGCACGACCTTAAACTGCATTTATTCTTGCATGACCTTAAACTATGACAACGATCCCACATGACCCTAAACTTCATGGGGTCTTGCCTAACCTTAAACAGCATTTGGTCCTGCATGACCTTAAACTGAGCGGTCCTACATGACCCTAAACGGCACAACGGTCCCCCATGACCCTAAACTGCATGGTGGTCCTGCATGAACTTAAACTGTATTTGGTCCTACATTAGGGCCTTTAGGGTCCTCCATTACCTTAAACTAGATTACGATCCCGCATGGCCTTAAACTTCATGGTCATCCCGCATGACGTTAAACTGTATGTCATCCTACATGATGTTTAACTGTATCTTCAAGAACTACGTGTGGCTTGATTCCCATCTTTATGCGATACGTAGGACCGCCTAAATTTTTAGATTTCGGGTCCAGCCCCATCTTTTAGAGATCCCACTATCTCTCAGTCACCTAGGGACCTTGTCCTGTCCCTCTTCATGAGGGGGATATATAGGTGTGGTATAGTGTTTTTGGAACCATGCCCCCTTATCTCGGGAATCCTCTATCTCTCGGTTGCCCTCATGTTGAGTTCCATGACCCTTTTCAGTGGTTCACCGATGTGTTCGGAGTACTCTGGTCTAGGACCAGGAGTGTTGGATTCAACCTAGGAAAGTTCCTTCCACTTGTCAAGCTTCATGTTTCCCTTCATTTTGGACCCCTTTATCTTTCACACCTGAAGGGACCCCTAAAAATGGCATGGATACCACACCTAAGGGCTCTCCTACTGTTACGGGCCAACTCCCCTGAGGGTTTTAGACAACAAATTGATACAAATCCCACATTATGAACATGGTCAGGGTTTGATGCTCATTTTTTTGTCCCTATTTCTGGCTAACATGACAGGATGCTGTGTTGCAAACATGGTCAGCAGTAATCCTCCATCGTCACACCATCCCCTTCAAGCCTTGAATGTTGGTTGCATAATTCACACTATGTTCCACCCCCATCGTGTCCAGGTGGAATCTCAACACTCTTTGAACTACCCCTCAGTGCACCTCCGCACGTCGGGCAGACGAAGCTACAATACAGCGTCTCTCAGTGCTCCTGCAATCCGAGTGCTAAGACTATAGGATGGGATATTCTCAAAGAGCCATGCGCAGCTTGACCCTCATCCTTATGGGAAATGTGGGGTCACCCTGACATTGTATTTTGGGTCTAACTCAATTGGAAGCTAGTGTCTCCTGGCCCTTATCCTCAGACCCTCGCCGACCTCTAGGCCGGAGGCTCCTTTCCCAGAGGTACGCATGGTGATGATCTGGAACTCGTCCACTTTCACATCGGGTATGATTTATCACATCGTGTATATTTTCTCAGGTCCAAGCCACATGACATTAAAGTGTTTTGGTGGGTCCAGTCACATGACCCTAAACTACGAAAATATCATTCCAACCGCACGATGAAAAATTACACTGCATTATGATGACCTCAGCATAGAGGACATCACATTGGGTATCGGTCATTTACCATACCATTATTCAATTCATGTATATGGATTGATTCTTATAGAAATTCCAGGAATTTCTACCCTAGGCCGGTCACTCCACAAAAGAAAAAACATTCACTTTAAAGGACAAACAAGACACATCAAATGCCGCTTCTTTTGGTGCGAGGGCTAGACCCGCACTCCCCTTTAATCCTTTGCATTGGTACCTTACCATGCCATGAAACCATCAAAGAACAACATGTGGCTTGATTATCATCCACATGAGATACATAAGAGCGCCTGAGCACTTCCCCACATGCCCAACCTAACTTTTGGGTTTGGTCCCTTGACCAGAACACTTCCCCAGGGAACACATGGTATGTAGATCTTATGTCCTCATTCATGCTAGGTTTCATAATCTCCTTACCATGTGTCTCCTACATTTCATTCCACTCCACCTGGTATGAGTTCTAAGACCTTAAACTAAGTCCCTTTCTAGAAATATGTGCAGTTTTATTCTCATCCTTATGAGATACGTAGGAACGCCCAGACATTTTGTCTCGGGTCCAACCCTAGGAATCACCAATTCCATCCCCCCTCACTATCGGCCCCTTGGACTGACTTCTTGGAGAGTTGTGTAACTGCAACATTTTCCCTGATCAAGTTCAGGATGCCCCATAATGACATTGGGAAGCAACAGTTCCCCCAACAGAGATGTCCTGTCTAAAATTAGGGATGATCCATGATCAGGTTAATGCGTCCACTTAATGTGCCTCCACCACAGTGGAATAATCTTGGGATTGTTGGATTCTATGCGAACAAACCACCAATTCACTTTCCACACTTTTTATGCCCCTTTATTCAGATATTCATCCTCTTTCACGTTTGAAGGGACCCCCTAACAGTAAGGATGCTCGACCCATGGTCGGCCTGTTGTCTTGGGCCAATGTTCTGGAAGACTGATCACATTTGGAGGGACCCCCTAACAATATAGATACTCGACATATGGTCCAACTGCTATCCTAGGCCAACGTTCCGGAAGACTGATCGACGGTATTTGATTTAGGCCCCATGTTGTGAACATGGTCATCGACCGGCCCTCATTTATTGTCCCCATTTTAGGCTAATGCAATAAGGATTCTGTGTTTCGAACATGGTCAACAGTCGTCCTTCATTGCCACGCCCCCATAGTATTCTGAATTTGGGTAATGTGATTCACATTTTTCATTTCCCCATGTTCGGGTTGATTCCAATTCCTCTGACATTGCCCCACTCGTGCGCTAGAGCACATTGAGAAGACGATACATCAATTGGCCTTAGGTCCTCTACCTTTGGATGGGCCTCCCTATTATCCTTGAAAATTCGGGTTTGAATTTCGAATGCCCAAAGCTTGGTTGATGGTCCCGTGATCAAACAAAGTTATAGTACGAGCCTCCTTTGCTTCTTACGGCCCACGTGAGCTTAAGGATGGATTGATATTTATTTCGGGATTATTGTTGAGCATGTTAAACCAAATGGACAAGTATGTTAAAAATAGGGGAAAGTAAGTAAATTTTTCCATACATACAGTTCAAGAGAACCATAAGAAGTAAAAGTGGGATAAGGGTATGGGTTTGGCCAAAATAGGGCCCCTAAGTGTTGGCTTCTTGGATGGATCTCTCCAATACCGCCACCTTTTCGCTGGTGGCCTCCAAGACTACCTACCATCCCCTGAGGAACCTTTCTTCATCGGCGGTCGTGGACCGCAGCTCGCTGACCCTGGTCCGCACCCACGCTTGTTCAGTTTGGAGCTCGGTTATCTGGAAGCTCGCTTCTATGAGTTGATCTTGAGCATCCGCCATCTAGGTCCTTAACTGCTCCACAATCTCGGAGAAGTTTGCATTGAATATATCTTGTCCTTCCACATATTACTTGAGGAGTTGGACTTCCTACTCTGCCCTCAGAAATTCTTGTGTACTCCCCGACTCCTCCTGGCACCGGATAACATCAGTGCATTGGCTGCTCTCACACATCTTCTCGACCATGTAATCACGGACTATTAGATGAAGGCATTGAGCATCTTCTCTTCCAGCACACAGGAATCACATCCAGGTAGGGAGTGACCCCATCCGCTTTAGCCATTCCGACTGAGGCTGATTGAGAAAACTCCGGATGCACTTCCATCCCTTGCGTCACGTCATCCGACTCTCCTCGCCCGCTTCCGAACCTGAATCATAATTTTCTTTGGGATATGCGGGCTGATAGATATAGAAGAAAGCCAACAGGGCAGTGGTAGGATTTTTCTCAGAGATTCCTTCGAGGGGAATAGGCTCCTCAACATCTGGGTGACCTTCCTCCCTCCCCTCGATCCTGGTGGCACCCTTGTCAACATCCGTCCCTGCCCCGACGGCAGCACCACTGATGTCCACCACTCCCTGCTCACAAATTTCCAGAGCCAACTCAGTTTGGGAGTCATGTTCTGGGTGGGGCAGTATGTTTTCCATTGGAATGCTCATAGATGGTCCAGGCTCAGCAGTCCGATGATCCTCCAATGCCATGATCACTGTACAGACTAGAAGCACCATGATCAGTTGAGTCCTCTAACAGTAATTACTGGTATCAAAGAAAGGAAATTACAGTAACCCAAGGCATCAGCCTCTAGTACCTTGGAAGCTACAAGAGCTATCATGGTGGGGGATCCATCAGCACTTGTCATCTTGATAATGAGCGTCAGTGCCCCACCTTGCCCTATTGACGCTTCCTCCCCTCCTTCAGCCAGAGACGCTTGATCAGCACTGATGTGCTCCTGAGTAATATTATGAAGTTGGGTTATGTATTTAAAAGGAAAGATAATACATGAGAAGATAAGGGTTGAATCATACCTCGAGTAGCTCGGTCACATCCATATCGGAGCCGATTATCTCGCCGCTCTCTCAGAGACTCCCTTGGTGGGACGCCCCCTGCGACCCTTCACCTTTGGGCTTCCCTTCTCCTTCTCCTTCAACTTCCCCTTATCCTTATGCCTTCTCTCCCATTTCATCGCCCTCTGAATTGTCATTGTCATCTTCCCCTGATGACATCATTTCTGGATCATTCTCCTGGCCAAGCAGCACCTTCACCAATAGAGGTGGCTCCACACGCTGACCCCTTTTGCATGTATACGTTTCCATGGCCATTAGGTATGCATGTATATGATGGAAGATGACTCTGTCGGTGACCCAAATGAGCCCGACTTCTTGTAACTGGATCCCTTCCTGCACTATCTTCTTCTAGAGGGATTCAGTACTCATTGACTGCCGCAGGGTTATCCAAGCTGACCATAGCGCGGGAAAGATCACGTCTTTGGAAAGTTGAAGCAGGTATCTTAGATGCTTCCCAGGAAGTTCTATGGCCACTGTGTGGGGCCGTCTTCCTCCAAGAAATGACGGTGCAACCACACCATGCGATGCCCCTGCTGTTGAGGTCTCTCCCTATGTAGGCCTTGTTTCCTGAGGCGCTTCTGATCCTCCTTCTCTAGTGGCGCCCTACCTGCTCTATCACCACCGAGGTTCCGTACTAGTGACATTGAGCTGCCAAAATCACTTCCGCAGAAGCCCCTCAGGGTATTCTATGGTCCAATGCTCAACATACTTGGTTGAGAGGCCAACGTTGACTCCAGTGGGAGGAAAAGTGATGATGTTTCCAGAGCCGTAAGTCGTGAACATCAGCCACAGCTGACGAATAACATAGGGAAGCCTCTTCTCTCAAACATCTGTGTATACTCTCTTTGACATTTTATGGAGGCATCTGAATATCCTAGAAAACTTGGACGACACATAAGTCTCATTGAAAATCTTCCCGTCAATCCAGGCCACAAGCACCCCGCCTCTGATGCTCTGGAAGTACTCCTTCTTCTCCAGTGAGCCTTACCCATCATCTATCAGCTGACTAGTTGGGGTGGGGAATGGGATGAAGGTGAAGTTGGAATGGTTACCAATACTGATCCTTACTCCCTTCTCATTGAGCATCATCGTCATAACCCCGACAATATTCAGTAGAGTGGTTCGCATGCCATTACCCAGAGGACGGACGACATTCGGGAAAGTGTATCTGCCGCAGTGAGCCGCAACCCAGCCATTAAAGATCTGAAAGGGGCCAAAAAATCTCATAGGGGATCCCCCTCTAGAGATGCATCCTAAGATGGTGTAAAACTGAGCCAGCATGGGGACCCCCAGGTTGAACCTCTTGTTGGCATCCAGGATGTCTGCCATCACCAGGGTCGCTGGACGGATGCCCATCCTTGCGTCCCGCACCAGCAGGAGCCACCCACTCAGGAATGTGGGGAGGAATTTGGAACACCAGACATTCAGGTATCTGGACTCATTTATGTTATAGCCTCATGATTGGTATTGCGCTACCTATTGGATCCTCTAATATGATCCGCTCTTGATTATCTGAGCCTCAGTTGGACACTATTTCCCCCGCCCTGGCATCTTGTCCTCCAGATCCTTCTCCAGGAACATGCTGAACCAGTCCTTGTAGGCGATATCCTTCAGGAAGTCCTTGACTCCTAGGTTCTCCTTGGCCAGCTCCAACAGATGCCACATCAGTATGGGGGTTCGAGACCTGTAACCCCAGATGTTAATCAGCAGGATGAATTCATCATATTGATGGCCCTCCAATGGGATGCCCCCGATGCAGTGGATGTCCCAGAGACTGATGCCGACTTCCCCATGGTGAAGATGGAATGTGTTGGTGTCAGGGGACCACCAGGTGAATAGCTCCGGCCTGAGCTCAGGCTGGCGGTAGAAATGGAACTATGATGTCCACACCACCACAAGCAGACCGATGTGCCATAGTTCAGACCCAAATTGGTCACACATATGGCGAACCCAGTATGACCAGGCCCACTCACTGGTGAAGTTGCCTCTGATCACAGGTCCCAGTCCTATAGCCAACCTTTGGTCTCATCAGTGATGCTCTGACAGAAAGTGCTTTCATAGAGGTTCAGAGAACTCTCCTCAACAGGGTTACCCCCAGCAACGGTCCTGGTCATGGGGTTCAGGATGTAGACATCCATATGCCTGGTTTCTCTAATAGGATGACTATTATTGGTGACATTTTATTGAGGAAGGTCATCTTCGCGGGTCACCCATAACCGTGGTGTATCCGCCTGGAAACCCGGCAGGGGAACCTCCTCCAGAATACCGAAGTCCCACAATGGCATATTTTCAGAAAAGGTGTAATATTTTTGTGCGGGGGTTAGCATGTTGAAGACGGTGCAATTATTGGAGACAACCATCTTTGCGCCATAAACCTTTGGTTTCGTAGCCATTTCAGTTCTACGAGAAACGGCTTCCCCCTCATCAATCCGGTTTGTGACCATCTTCTTCTGACTAAGTGTTTCAGGAGAGTTGCGTGAAATTTGTGAGTTTGGTGTGAAATATGAGGGTCCGACACATAAAATCATAAGTTGGCACAAAATTTCAGGCCGTGGCGCAAAAATCCCAGATTTTCACGTAAAATGCCACCAAAACTCGGTGAAATTACACGCTGCCGAGGCGGTTTTATGTGAAGACGTAGAAGAAATTCCACGCACGAGAGCATAGAGCTTATCGCGCAAGAAAAGTCGAATGGAGCATGGGACCCTCGGCTGTTTCTATAGGCCATGCCTAGGTTCTGCGACCATGTGAAAATCGGATTCCGTGCCTGGCGGAGTTTTGCGCACTGCTTCAAATTTTTGCGCACATGGGACCCACTAATCCCTACAGTTCGGCGTTTCCCTTGGAATCCAATCATTGTGACCCCTCGCAAATCCAATTCTGAGGGGGCGGGGCATTTTTAGATGCCGAAAAGTGATTAAGTGTTGAAGGAAGTTTCAAAATGACAAAGAAAATTCATATTCAGACTCGGAGACCCAGTCCGAAGGTCTCAGAGGTGATGCAAAAAAAAGGGTGAAGTGCCTGAAGAAATATGTGTCGCGCAGAAAGTACCGGGATTCGTGAAGAGGGCCCGGTGCAGGCGCAAAATAATTTCATGCTCACGCCCCGCATAGTTGATATTTCACACCACCACCTCCATCGCACAATTATTTCACATAGCCCTAAATTCTGCGCCGCCGGATGCCTATAAATAGAAGGATATCCCCTTCACTTCCGGGGCTGAAGAATCTGAACTGGCTCTCATGCACATAATCGGCCTTCTACGTACATGCAATATGGCCATCAGGTATGGTTCTTTTCGCGCCCTGTCACCCTGGGGTCCGCCTTCACACGAGATCCACTTTGGTTTAGACTGAATTCCAATCCCTCTGGGGTCTGCCCCATGTGCGCAATTCCTTCCATTGTGCGCAGGCCGTCCAGTTGCGCACAATCCCTTCTTTTGCGCACACCCCCTATCCTTATGCACGACCTATGCCACCTGTGCATAATTCGTACAACTTGCGCGCAATCCTCCTAGACGCATGCAAAACCTCACCCCCCCCCCCGATTTTGTGCCACCCTAGGGATTTTGGAGTTGGGCTCCTTTATTTCATGAAAACCTCAAGGGTTGCATGCAATCCTCCGAGGCCCTTTACCTTGGTGCTCCCCCGGCACCCTCTTGCGTGAACACCCGATGTCCTCCTTCTGGGTGACATTCGCATGTGTCTTGTGTAACCCAGGCATCCACATCATACATTATTTTCCCGTATGACCTTCTAGGCTTGTAAGAAGTAACTACAAGGTCCCTTGGAAAATCATTGACATTGTGTTGTGTTGCCGCATGCTTCTTCGCATAGGCATGCTAACTACTATTGCTTCTTCACATAGCCACACTAACATAAACCCGTCAATGGTTCGCTCCGCGACAGCCCCTCAGTACGGCCTTGTCGATGCCTTCCCTCCCACAAGGGGAAGAGGGTACCAGTTATGTAAGTCATAGTGATGCGGAGTAAACCCACCTCGTCCAAGCTATAGGAAGTTAAACTGCCAAGCACCTCGTCCTCAACACATAACGTTAAACTGTGACCTGGCGCTGTGCCTCGCACGCAGGGTCCCCCCACCTCGAACATTCTCCATTCCCACTCGTCTCCACGGGGATGGGATCATCCCTAACAGGGGGTGATATCCTCCTTATTAGAGTGGTGTTTTTTTGTGGGGAAGAGAAGCCACCTTGGGGTAATCCCCTTGCTTTTCGTGTAAGAGGCAGCACCCCTTCTCCTCCTCACTTCCTCGGTGCCAAGGACAGTGGAGGGTGTGATAGGGAACAAATCTCCTAATCTCTTTTATGGATGCCAAATCCCTCTCCCTCTGCACTTTGTCGCCCTCAGGACTCCATCCTGGAGTAAATACTGATACCATGGGCTGCTCAACACTTAAGCCCGTATTCATTTCCCACGGACTCACCCTTCGTGACATAATCATCAGGTCTCTACTGCCTCTTGTTTCTCACACTGAGCATGACTCTTGTGAGCTTAGAGTGAGCACCGACCATGACAAACTATGGGCTGCCTCAGAGTGTAATCTCCAAATGCCCTCGCCTGAGCAGCAGGACGTTAAACTACTAATCACTCCCATCCCGCTTGACGTTAAACTATACAACCGAACTATGGGTACTTTGATCCATGCTAAGGCATGATACGTAGGAAGCCTCCATGAGGTTCAAGCCCCACCAACATGGGATGTCTCAGGGCGTAAGCCCAAACTAACCCTAACTACATGGACTTTGATCCATTCTAAGTCATGTTATGTAGGAAGCCTCTATGAGGTTCAAGCCCCACCACCTTGGGCCGTCTTAGAGCGTAAGCCCCAACCAACCCAAACTACGGGGACTTTGATCCGTGCTAAGGCATGGTACGTAGGAAGACTCCACGAGGTTCAATCCCCACCACCTTGGGCCATCTCAGAGTGTAAGCCCCATCCAACCACAACTACGGTGACTATGATCCGTGCTAAGGCATGGTACTTAGGAAGCCTCCACAAGGTTCAAGCCTCACCACCTTGGGCTGTCTCAGAGCGTATGCCCCATCCAACCCGAACTATAGGGACTTTGATCTATGCTAAGGCATGGTATGTAGGAAGCCTCCACGAGGTTCAAGACCCACCACCTTGGGCATTCTCAGAGCGTAAGCCCCCACCAACCCGAACTACAAGGACTTTGATTTGTGCTAAGTCATGGTACATAGGAAGCCTCCATGAGGTTCAGGCTCCACCACCTTGGGTCGTCTCAGAGTGAAAGCCCCAACTAACCCGAATTACGAGGACTTTGATCCATGCTAAGGCATGTTATGTAGGAAGCCTCCACGAGGTTCAATCCCCACCACCTTGGTCCATCTCAGAGCGCAATCCCCAGCCAACCCAAACTACAGGTACTATGATCCATGTTAATGCATGGTACGTAGGAAACCTCTATATGGTTCAAGCCCCAACACCTTGGGCCACCTTTGAAAGTAAGCCCCATATGCCCTCGTATGAGCTGCAGGACGTTAAACTGCCAAGAACTCCCATCCCGCATGACATTAAACTATACACCTGAACTACGGGGACTTTGATCTATGTTAAGGCATGGTACATAGGAAGCCTCCATGAGGTTCAAGCCCCACCACCTTGGGTCGTCTCAGAGCGTAAGCCCCCACCAACCTGAACTATGGGGACTTTGATCTGTGCTAAGTCATGGTACATAGGAAGCCTCCATGAGGTTCAGGCTCCACCACGTTGGGTCGTCTCAGAGTGAAAGCCCCAACTGACCCGAACTATGAGGACTTTGATCCATGCAAGGGCATGTTATGTAGGAAGCCTCCACAAGGTTCAATCCCCACCACCTTGGGCCATCTCAGAGCGTAAGCCCCAGCAAACCCAAACTATAGGTACTTTGATCCATGCTAATGCATGGTACGTAGGAAGACTTTATGAGGTTCAAGTCCCAACACCTTGGGCCACCTTAGAGCGTAAGCCCCATATGCCCTTGTTTGAGCTGCAGGACGTTAAACTACCAAGCACTCCCGTCCCACATGACATTAAACTATACACCCGAACTATGGGGACTTTGATTTGTGCTAAGGCATGGTACGTAGGAAGCCTCCATGAGGTTCAAGCCCCACCACCTTGGGTCGTCCCAGAGTATAAGCCCCAACTAACCTGAACTGCAAGGAATTTGATCTGTGCTAAGGCATGGTATATAGGAAGCCTCAATGAGGTTCAGGCCCCACCACCTTGGTCCATCCCAGAGCATAAGCCCCAACCAACCCTAACTACGAGGACTTTGAACCGTTCTAAGGCATGGTACATAGGAAGCCTCCACGAGATTCAAGCCCAAAAACCATTGGCCCCGACCATCTCCATGTCGGTGTGCCAAGCCCCATTTCCACCTTGGCCCATCTCAGAGAGTAAGCCCCAAATACACCCATCCCGCATGACGTTAAGCTGCATTTAATCCCGAACTATGCGGACATTTATCCATGCTAAGGCATGGTACGTAGGAATCCTCCATGACGTTCAGGCCCACCACTCGGTCGTTCCGACCCCATTCACTCAGTTCACCAACACCATGGGTCACCTCACAGTGTAAGCCCCATACCTGTCCCGCATGATGTTAAACTGTATTTTCCATATTAACTATGTGGTATTTAATTCCCTGCCACGTGGATACGTAGTAAGTCTCCTCGAGGCACAATCCCAAATCCATCAGTCATCCTGATTCTTACTCAGGCCACCACATCATAGTGGGATCATGCCATATCATTCCTTATTCCACTCCACTGCATTCGGAAAGCCACCCTCATGCTAGCCCCAACATCGGTGTTCCCTCCATTGGGTTCTTCAATCTCATCCACTTTATCTTGTGTTCTGATCAGTCTAATCCATCTCTGTTGGACGTTAAACTTGCGGCATACCCTGTGTTAAACATGGGAAGCTCAAGAAAACCTCATATACATGCCTATGACATAAAATTACCTGCGTTCGGTGTGGGATTCCTCGGGCTTCCACTCCCTCGAGAAGCCCTATAATAAGGGATAGGAGACAGACATGCTAATCCCCAGCGTCAAGACATGCTGGTGATGCCCCAACATGACTACTCTCCTAACCGAAGGTTGCTGCCCTGACCGGACACCTTGGAAGGTCCTGACAGAAGTGATGTAATTAACTGGTGTCCATAAAGATATGGTGTAGGGAAGAGCTTCACGAACTATGTCTTAAATCTATGAGGGATACCCAGACTAGGTGATGACTTTTGAGGAGGAATCCACAGAGGGAAGAACCGACATCCCATCATCCTATTTCATCAAGGAGCATACGTCCCAGAATAAGGAGCGGATTCCGCCCACCTTTGGAAAGCGGGAATTCAAGGCAACAGTACCACATCCTCTATGTGACAGATGCGTGCGCCCCAACAAAAGTGTCAGAAACAGTAGTTTTAGTTGGTATCAGAGGATACGTTTAGTTATTTTTTTCATTAGGATTATAAAACTATACAAAAATACTTAGGATTATATAACTCTTGTTAATGTCTTAGTTATAAGAATAAGTATAAGAAAACATCCCTAAATTTTGGTTAGAATAATGTATGTGGGTTTTCAAGAAAATACATCCTTATCTAGATACTACAAGTGGACATGGTTCTAGAAAAAATGTACCTAGGATTAATAACTCCGACAAGTTGTTCTGGGTTTGACTCATTGTAATATGGTACATGAATATAGAACTTAATGCATACCTAGTTTGACACTCTTGGGGGATATTCTTTGGTAAGTTCCTAATCACATTATGAATAATTGTCAATGGAAAAAATCCCATAAGAATTTATGTTAAGAAATAGATCATGGATAACACAGATTAAAGCCTACAAATTCCAATGTTAAGGAAATAAATTTAATTTATAATTTATAATTTATCTCATTATTATATTTTAATTCCCTTTTATTTGTTTAATACTTTAAAAATACTCACCCCTAAGTCTATTTTTGATAAATTAAATGGTTAGAACTAGCATAAAAAAAGTAAAAGGTAGGGTTAACATCATTAGTTATATACATTCTTTCATATCATGAATGTTTAATAGAACTATTGAAATAGCACCACAAATCATGGAAGTAGAGAGGTTAGTGAACATGGAAAATGTGGGAATTATTGCATCCCAAGTGTATAACTACTCCCCTGTTAATGTTTGTGGGATGAAATTCCCATCAAAACTTGTCATGCTTCCCTTGGAGTAATTTTATTCAATTTTGGGCATTTATTGGCTTTCCTTATATACATTTAACATAAATTTCCATGAGAGGGAACTCACACTCTATATGTAAAATTGACCCTCGATTCTATATAAGTGAAAGGATGAGGATAAATAGTCTTTAACACCATCATCTCAAGCATGGATATTATTTCCCTGTGAGCATGTGTATCAAGCTCAAATGATTGAGTCTAAGGAAATAACCATCCTCAAATACATTCCTATTGTGAGAGAATGTGATGATGTGTTTCCTGAAGAATATTTTGGTCTTCCCCAAGATGAGAAGTTGAATTTTAAATAGATCTTATACATAGGGTGTTTTTAATATCCAAGAATCCTTATAGGATTGCTATTGTGGAAGTTTAGGAACTTAAGAAGAAACTACAAGAGAATATGGATAATGGATTTCTATACCCAAGTGCTTCACCATAGTGTGTACCAGTCCTCTTCGTCAAGAAGATGGATGGGTCAATGCACCTTTTTATGGATTATTGTGAGCTTAACAAGATCATGTTAAAGAACAAGTATAATTTTCCAAATATCGATGACTTGTTCGATCAACTATGTGAAGCATAATATTTCTCCAAGGTGTATTTGTAGTTGGCATATTACCAAGTCAGGGTAAAGAAGGGGGATATCCCTAATAATTCTTTTTGTATGAGGTATGGGAACTATGAGTTCATAGTGATTCCATTTAGACTCACTAATGCTCCAGATAAATTCATGGACTTGATGAATTCAGTCTTTAGAGATTATCTTTCCAAATTTGTGGTAGTCTTTATAGATGATATTCTAATAAATTCCTAAAATAAGAAGGATCCTGATGATTATATGAACATTGTGATAAAGACCTTGGGAAAGGAGAATCTCTATGCGAAGTACAAAAAGTGTGAGTTATGGTTGAAGGAAGTCTCGTTCATCGGGCATATCATCATAATAAAAGGGATATATATGGGTACCTCATGGAAAAATCAATTAAAGGATGGATGGAGCCAATAAATTGGACCTATATCCATAGTTTCTTTGGGTTATTTAGATATTATCACAAATTTTAGAGAAATTTATGAATATTTTCAACCCCAATTAGCAAGATAACTCAGAAGGTAGTAAAATTTACTTGGAATGATGGATGTGTATAAATCTTGATGGAGATTAAAAGGATGATTATCACTACCCTTGTCCTCACACTACCCAAAAATTGGGAAACTTTTATTAACATTCAGTGATGATTCATAGAATGGATTGAGATGTGTGTTGATAAAAAATAACAAAGTCATAGACTACACATGAAGGAAGATAAAACTTCATAATAAAAACAATCCCACACATGATCTAGAGTTGGGATTGATGATATTTACTTTGATAATTTTGTGGCATTATCTCTTTGAGGAGATGTGTGAAATATATATCGATCAAAAAAGTTATAAATATATATTCACACAAAAAGAGATGAATATGAACCAATGATGATGGTAAGATCTCATCAAGGATTACGACTCCTTAATCCACTACCATCTTGGGAAAGTGAACAAAGTGGAGGATGAACTAAGTAGAAAGGATCCAACAAATCTATCATCATTGTTAATTGATATGGATATGATCTTCTTAGATTTGAAGAGGATGAACATGAGAATCATAAAATAAGAAACATCATAAAAACATTCACAAATTATTTATCAATAATCTCTTCTTAAAAGGATAAATTATACTAAAAAAGATGATGTGGTAATTCCAAAGAAAGTGGAAACTATAAGAAAAGGGAAATCCTTATAGATCAATTTTAACAAAGAAGGAATTTTGAGACTTGGGTCAAGAGTATGTGTTCCAAAAAATCATTTGTTAAAGAAAGAACTATTGTATGATTCATATAGTTCAAATTTATCCATTCAACTAGGAAACCCAAATATGTACTGGGATCTATGAGACCATTATTTTTGGGATAACATGAATATGTAGATCAGAAAATATATATCAAAGTTCCTGGTATGTTAGAATGTGAAGGATAGAAGAAATAAGTCTATGGGGATGATGCAACCATTACCCATACCAACATGGAAATGGAAAAAATCACCATGGACTTTGTCATTGGACTTCCAAAGAAATCCAAAGGAAACAATGATATTTGGTTTGTTGTGGATAATCATACAAATACAATACACTTAATATGGATTCTAGAGGATTTCTCATTTGATCAATTGGAATGAATATACTTTAGAAAAGTGGTAAGGCTATATGGAGTACCACTATCAATTGTGTTTGATCGAGATTCAAGATTCACCTCTATGTTTTTTGGAAAAAAATATTGCATTCTATAAACACAGAGTAGAACTTCATTATGGCTTATCATCCTCAAACTGATCGAAAATATGAGAAGAATATCTGAACACTTGAGAACATGTCGAGAGAATTTTCAATTGACTTAATGGAGTATGGGACAAACATATCCCTCTGTCCAAGTTATCTTACAACAATAGTTTCCATTCAGGCATCCAAGTGGACCCCAATGAATCCCATTATGGGAAGAGATGAATAACACTAGAATATTGGGATGATGTTGTGGAATGAAAACTTATAGGTCCTGAAATGGTTGAGGAAATGGAGGAGAAGGTTAAGACCATTCACCAACACATTGAGGCTGCCCAGAGTCGAAAAAATAGCCATGCTGATGATCATCAATGTGACTTAGAGATTGATGTTGGAGATATGGTATTCCTCTTCATATATCCATGGAAGAGTGTGAAAAAATTTAGGAATAAGGGAAAGATTATTCCAATGAACATTGACCCTTTTGAGATCCATGATCGCATTGGAGAAGTGGCCTATCTATTAAAACTCCCAATGAATATGTCCCATGTACATGGTGTATTCCATGTATAACTCTTGATAAAGTACATACCATACCCCTCACATGTACTAAATTAATAGGTGGTACCATTGGATAATTACCTTTCCTATGAGGAGAAGCAGGTGAAGATCTTAGATCATAGAAGAAAGGTTCTACTAAATAATACAATACCCCTCATCAAAGTGTTATGGTGAAACCACAGGTTTAAAGAATAAACTTGGGAACCAAAGGAGGTGACAATGTAGAGTTACCCTCATCAATTTTATTGGGGCAAAGAAACTTATTATGGTAAAACAATTTAAGCGGGGAATATTGTAATTACCCAAAATATTATCAATAAATTAACCCTTTTGATCTAATTAAATTTATTATAGTTATAGAAAACACAAGAACTTATTTTTTTTTATAATATCCAAATGCATTTAAATGACCATTAAGTATCCTTACCCTTGATAATAAATCTATTGAACACTGATCATATGACTATTATAAATATAGGGTTTTAACAATAACTTTTGGCATAAACAAAGGAAGTGATGGCCTCAACTAGTAGGAACATACCCTATGAAGACCATTTATTGGATCTTACGAGGGGGATATAATTTATATTATTTTCCCCAGATGTCACCCAAAATGAAATCCAATAACTTAAGCATGAGTAAAATCATTTGTGGGAGAATTTCGAGCTCATCGACATCATGGACCAAACCATGTTCACCGAATGCCCCCATGAAATTTGCATAATCACACATCTTACTCTTAGTGCATATGAGGGTGTATTAAAGGGATATGTATGAAGAACTTAGAAATAGGAATATTTAGTTTTTTTATATAATAATAAATATATTTTCATCCTATTATACTTAATTTATAAATTATTTTTATTTTTGATTCAATAAATTCCAAACTATATTTTTGTTTAATATTGAAATTCAATTAATTAATTAAGGTATTTTTTTTAAATAGATAATATTTTATTAAAATATTATCATTAAATAACTTTTATTTAATATATATGATTATATAATTTTTATTAAGTAAAATATAATTTTTTATGGGTTAAAAAATGTTATTTTAAAAAACCCTCCATTTTCAATAAATGCTGTTTTTTATTTTTAAAAGTGAAAATTAACATATTTAGAAAATAATATAGATAAAATTAATATTATTTTTTAAATTTTGATATCAAAATTATCTAATGGTTCATTTTTCATAATTTATTGACAGTCGATTTTTTGGGTAAAAATTAAATATCGTATAAATATACTTTGTTTTGTGACTTCATAAAGACCCAATAATGATGTATTAAATACTATGAAAGGAATAAACATAAAAATATATGTTTTGAATTTAAAATAATGCAATTTTATTTTTATTTTATTTATTTTATAAATCTTTAATGAATCCTCCATGACATATAATATATTTTAATATTTTCAAAATCATTTCATTGAGAATGCGACTCACCTCCACATAATCAAGGACAATATTTTTTTATCTTCATCCCTTGGAATTATAAATAATTTAAACCACTCCATGATTTTATAAAACAAATGAAAAAACCATGGGATGGTTTGTAGTTTTGAATTTTTTATTATGTAGTGTCCAAAACCAAAATAATAAAGAAATCCCCCTCTATTCCAATATAAACCCACACAAGATCCTTTTTCTATTCACTAAAACAGAATAGAGCATGACCAAACTCTTCCATATACTCCCTAGAGTCCTCCCAAGGTTTCTCCAATATTTCAAGAAGCCCCTACCAATCCTTCAGATTTAGACACTCAAGTAAGGGATCCTTACATTCCTATCCTTCTTCAATTCAAGAATCTTCTTTGAAATTAATTTTTATAATTTTAAGTGTTTATAATTTATTTAATTTATTATTATTATGTTACTATAAAATTTTTATTATTTTAATTATATAACTTTTATACTCTACCATTTTGACCCTTACGTAAGCTGCAACTATGCAAGAATTTCACAAGGGATCCTCACGTTCCTCTCCTTCTTTCAATTCAAGAATCTTCCTTGATATTATTCTCTGTAATATTAATTGGTTATATTTTCATTGATTTATTATTATTCCATTACTATCCAGTTGATAATATTTGAATCATATCCCCTTTACAATCTATCATGTTGACCCTTATGTTAGCTGTTACTATGCCAAAATTTTGTAAGGAATCTTCCACTCTCCTCTTTTATCAAGAACTCATTTTTTAGTTTATGTCTTTTAATATCAATTTAATTATATTGGAATATTTTATTACATATCCCCATTAATTTAAACTTTATTTATAAATGATGATATCCTATATCACCCTCATTTATTCCTCCTATGAACCTTTACACACACCAGTTACCATGCCGAGATTTTGTAAGGGTTCTTTCCTTTCTCTTCTTTCTTAAAAGTTTATTTATTATATAATGCCTTATATACACAATCGCATATGTTGGGGGAATGTATTTATATGTCCACATTACTTTCAATTAAACATCTAAATGATGAGATACCCCTTTCACTCTCATCAACACATTTTATGAATTTATATATAACGTCGTTATGCTGCCGAATTTGCACCATGATTTTCCATGAAACAATTATTATTTATTGAATACCATACATATTTTTCTATCATGGGTATTAAAAATTATGAACTTATAATTATTTATTAGATAATTAAATTTATTTATTCCATATTCTGTTATTGTGTATTAAATTATGATATTTAATGAATCAATATTATTTGATCTATGTGGGTGACTTAAGTCTGAGAATGAAATGATAATGAAGGGTTCACCCTAATATAGCTCCAATAAATCAGATAATGGTTAGTATCATGATGCGTCACATTGAGAAATGGGGTTTACCTGATTCATTTATTGGAATTTTCCCCCAAGATGTCTTTGTGGGTTTATCCTTAACCCATGTTTATGATGCAGTGTTTTAGATTGTTGCCACATTTTCCATTTTATTATTATCAAATCATATCATGCATTATTATTCATGTTAATTTTATACTCCATTGATATTACTATTGTCTAACATGTATTTTTTCCTCATGTTGTGCCTTGTTTATTCCCTTATTAAGCATTATAGATCACCCCTTTCTTATGTATATCCACAGGTTATCCCATGTAGTGTTAAGTTTGAAGGAATGTTTTGGTCATGTCAAATTCGTTTTCAATAAATATGTTTCTTTTCATGTTTTAATTTTTTATGTAATTTACATAATTTCCCAAATACACTAGACCTCTCGATATTATGGGTTTTATTAAAGGTACTAACACATGTATTAATATGTAACAAAGAGAAGGGTTGTTATACAATGAAACTATGGGGGGTAATTTAATGCAATCCTGATCGGAGGAGGACCGGTTAATGAAAGCACATTGATGCATTGATAGTCTCATGAGACGAATTATTTTTCCAAATCAAAATATCTTAAACTGTCTTATCTTGACGGTAAAGGTATCATGTGCCTGGAAAACACGATGTCTAAAAATTAAGCATTTAATTTATTGTGAATTAATTTGTTATTATTATCCATGAGATTATTGTGTTATTATATATATTGATGCATTTCGTTGTTAGTTTATTGATTAAATGGAATGTGTTTCAGTTTCTCACCTTTCTATATTGATTATGCCTTATAAAGTAATTTTAATGGAATGTGTTATCAGTTATTTACCTTGAAAAATTAATTTAAACTAATAAATTCATTATTTCTTATGCTTTACTTTCCATTACTGAGCATTTGAGATCATCCTTATTTAGTTTCCTTTCTCCATGTTATGAAGAATAAATCTTGTAATAGTATTTCATGCAAGTAATTTATTTCATTTTTTTTTCTATTTCCAAGTGTAATATGGGAATCATTTTTCTAATATGGTTTTCCAAAATTGATAAACTGATCAGTCCTTTGGTATTTTATTCCTTGTAATCATGCCAATGAAATAAAATAATTCACCGGCTCTGGTCTTCTGGGATCGAGGAATTATATTTGGTATGGAAGGAGGTTTATCAATAACCTTGGAAACTAGATTTAGAAAATTTATATTAGGGGACATAACCCTATGGTGTAATTTTAGGATAAGTATAGAAGAAAATCTAATAATTTTGGTAAGGTAGATACTATATGGGTATTACAAAAATAAATCTTTTTCTGGATACTAAAAGTGGAGGTGGTTTTGAAAAATATGTACCAAGGGTAACAACTTTGAAAAGGTGTGTCAGGCCTAACTTTGTGTAACTTGGTACATGACAACGTGCCTTACAACAAACCTGGGTTGAAACTCCTAGGGTATACACTTAGGATAATTCAAATTTTATTTACAAACCATTATTAAGGATTCAAAAGTAAATATGTCCCCAAATTAACCAATGTTTATTATTAATGATTCATAAATTTTTAATTTATGATGATCATTATACCATATTTGAAATTCATGATTATACAAGATAATATATTATATTCCATTATTTTGAAATAGAACCTAGTAAGAAGAATGGTATCAGTACTTGTGGAAAATGTAAAGATTTCCCTACTAAGGAAACCAATATAAATGGTATTGGAACAAATAAAATATGGAGGTACTAGGGAAACTTAATCAGGTTATGACAAAAAAACATTCATGAATGGCGCAACCTATTCCATAGAGAGAATCTCTTTTGTAGGATAAATTTATACAATAGAATATCTCGTTGTATAGTGGGACTACTAATACAACTGTAGATGATCAATACATTAAGTTTATAGAGAATATATTTATGGTCTTGGGATATAGTGAAATGGAAAAGGTTACACTTATGGTGTATTTTTTCAATGGCGATGTTGATCAATGGGGGTCATTGATTTAAATCACTATTGAGGAAGAAGAAATAGAACTCAATGAATAGAGGAATTTTAATGTGACATTATTTCTTAAATACATCCCTTGTGAACAAAAAATTGAGATAAAGATAATGTTCCTTAGCATAAAAAAAAAGGAATAAGATATTATTGTAGAATATGAGGCTACCTTTATAAGCTTTTCTAATCCTGTTATGGATTACATACACAACATTGAGTCCTTAATTTACCACTTTCATGAATGTATCATGAAAAATATCCTAAGGTCATTGGTTTCTTAGACTTTTTCATCATATGAAGATACAATTTTATTCACCATAAGTATAGTGAAATAATTCTCAAGTTCCTACACATTTAATGGAATACATGAGAAGAAGAGGTCTTCTTAACTCAATGAAAAAGGGAATGTGAAAAACAAGAAGAAGTGAATTAATCAATTCTCACCTTGTGAGAACTGTTAGAAAAATCACTCAAGGAAATGGTTGAAGGGTCAAGGTGTCTATTATAACTGTAGAGAAAAGGGCCATTATATTAAAGAATGTAAGGGTAAGAAGGAAAACTATGATATTCATTTTTTCACTAGTAGGGAGATGGGTAACTACTCAAGTTAATTCTCTAAGTGTTATAGGAATCTTCCACAAAATAGGCCAAGCGGAGATGGCTAAGATTTTTCTATCACTACAGCTGAGGTAGAAGTACCATATTATCTGGTGGTAGGTACATAAATCCTATCTTCAAAATTATCCAATACCTAATTTGATTCTGGATCATCACACTCTATTATATCTACCATGTTTGATAATAAAATCTAACATTTATCTTTTGATATAATAAGAGAGATTTCGTCTAAAACACAAAATGGATGTCTCATTACTACAAAGATGTGTCATGAAGTCCCCATTATGACACATAAACATGCTTTATGTGTTGACATTGTTATCATACTTGTTGTTAAATTTGATATAATTATTTTTATAAACTATCTATCAAAATATTATTCAAATATTTATTGTAAGAGGAAGGAAATTATTTTTTGAGAGGTAGACGTAGAATCCATCATCTTTAGAGAAGAAGATTCCTCACCTAATTCTTATCTAGATCCACCCCCCAATATCTCTACAAAATTATATTATTAAGGAAGAAGAGAAATTAAAATCTGTTGAGGAAGAATGTTGTCTTAAAAACAAGGATGTACTTATAGTGTTGGAATAAAATGATGTATTTCTTGGAAATCCATCAGATCATGAAGTTCAATTTTGCATTGATTTAATCCTAAATGAATGGAAAATATAAAATAATCTCAATAGAATGTCCACTATGGAATTAGTGTAGTTAAATAAACAACTAGAGGATTTTGGTAATAAGGGATTTATTCTCCCTAGTGTTTCACCATAGGGATCCAATGTTCTTTTAGTTAAGAATAATGACATATCCATGATGTTGTTCACTAATTATGGGAAAATCAATGCTATTACAATAAAGAAAAATTATCCTCCACCTAGAATTGATGAATTTTTTATCAACATCATGAAGCCTAATATTTTTCAAGGATTTATCTTAGTTATGATATCAACAATTGCAAGTGAATAAGGAATAAATTACAATGACAACTCTTTGGATGAGGTATAGACATTAAGAATTTATAGTAATTCCTTTTGGATTGACTAATGAAACCTCTATTTTTATGGACCTAATGAAAAATATATTCAAGGAACATCTTGATGATTTTTTTAGTATTCATTAATTTCATTCTGGCGTATTATAAATGCTATGAAAATTATGAGAATCATTTGTGGATCATTCTTAAGACTTATAAGGGAATAGTTTTATGGTAAATTTAGTATGTTTTATTTATTTATTCAAGAAGTTTCTTTTATTGGACATATTTTCTGTAAGTATGGAATATTATTTTATCCTTAAAAGTTAAATGCAATTAGAGAATGTCCTACACCAACAAACATAACCGAGCAACATAGTTTTTAGTGGATTGGAAAGTTACTATTAGCAATTTGTTCATAATTTTTCATGATTATCTAACCTGTTAATGAAGATTACAAATAAAGGGGTTATGTTTTTTTGGACAAAGGAATGTGAATAATTCTTTGATGAACTAAATGGAAGATTAGTCAATGCTCTAACTTAAACTCTACCATCTGGAAGTGATGGTTTTTTCATATATAGTGATGCATCAAAGAAAGGACTTGGGTGTGTCCTAAATCTAAATAATAAATTTATTGAATATGAATCGATGAAATTAAAGACACATAGACAGAACTATCTAAACCATGATCTTGAGATAGAAACTATAATCTTTAATTTGAAAATATGGAGACATTATCTCTATAGTGAAAGATGTGAGATATACATGAATCATAAAATCTTGAAATACATCTTCTCACAAAAAGATCTCAACATGAGATAAAGGAAATGTCCTGATGTACTTAATGATTTTGATTTCTCAATACACTACCACTTATCAAAATAAAACAATGTATATGATGCATTGATTAGGAAGGATCATAGTGTTCTATCCCAAATTAGGATTGAGAAGGATCCAATGTTTATAGATATAGTATAGATGGATATGGGTAATTATAAGTAAGGGGAGACATCAATCATTTTTCAAATGATTAAAAAACATATTTATCAGAGAGGATAAAGAATTATCATTACGATTATGTGAAATTTTAGAATAAAATTAAATCTATAAATGATGTAAAATTACCAGACTTTGATTGTGATGATGATTCTGTAATGTTTGGAAAGAGACTATGTATTCTACCTATACCTGAGCTGAAAAGGGAATTATTGGATGATGGCCATCGCTAAAATTTCTCAATACACCATGGTATCCCAATGATTTATAGGGACTTGAAGGATCATTTTTGTTAAGATAACATTAATTAGAAAATTGATGATTATGTGTCAAGATGTTTTGTTCGAAACCACTTCCTATTCCTGTGTGGAAATGAGATGAAATTACTATGAAAGTAAAGGGACTACTAAATATTTAAAGAAAGAATGATTCAATATGGGTTATCATAGATTTCGTAACAAAATCTACACATTTCCATGATATAAGGGAATACATTCCTCTTGAGTGACTCACAAGGCTCGATATTAATGAATTTGTAAGACTTAATGGCTCACCTCTATCAATTGTTTCTGATCGAGATACCCACTTTACATCAAAATTATAGAAGTTTATTCATTATGATCTTGATACTAATTTTCATTTGAGAACTGCTTACCACCCTCAAAATGGGGGATATTCTAAAAGAACAATTCAAAACAATGGAGGATATGTTGAGGTCATGCTCACTCAACTTTCAATGTATGTGGGATCAAGACTTACTATTGGTATAATTTTACTATAATAATAGTTTCCATTAAAGTATTAAAATGAAACCATATGAAGAATTATATGGTAATAGATGTTGTACTCCAACATTTTGGGATGAAGTTGATGAACAGAAACATGTAGGCCCAAAATGTTTTTAAGGAAAAAATAATGTTAAAGGCTATTCAGGCCCATATTAAGGCATCTCAATGTAGGGAAAATGTTATGACAATAATTGAAGGGAAGATTTAGAGTTACAAGTAGAACATCATGTTTTTATAAAATTATCTCAATGGAAGGGTGTTATTAGGTTCAGTAAGAAATGGAAACTGAATCCCAGGTACCCCAGATCCTTCAATATTCTTGAAAGAGTTAGAGTTATCACTTATCATTTAGAAATGTCTCCAAATGTCTCAAATGTACATGATTTGTACCGTATATCTATGATATGAAAGTATATTCATGACCCAACACATGTTCTTTTCTATGATGAAATAGATTTGGAGGCTTAATTTTCATACTATAAAGAACCCATCCAAATTTGTGATACCAGATAGAAAGTATTGGGGAATCAGACGAGTTGTCTGGTAAAGGTACACAAGAGGAATCACAAAATAGAAGAACCAACATGGGAACCATAGGATTCTATGAAGGGGAACTATAGAAATATTTTTTGAACGTAATACCCCTAAAATTTAGAGAAATAAACTTTTTTATGATGGAAGGTTGTTCCACACCAAGAATTTACCATATTTTCATTTCAGAAAAAATTTAATTTTAGTGATAGCTAGTAATGAACACAACATCGAGTTAAAAAAAACACTGTTTAGTCACATTTTTTATGGTCAATTAAATTCTAAAACTTTTATAAAATTTATATAGTAAACTTATATTTTATATATACAATAAAGTATTTTTACAATAATTCAATATATTTCATAGGCATAAGATAAGAAAAAATCCAATTTTATACATAAAAGATATATTTTTATAAAAGCAGTTTTACTACCTTTTAATGACGTACCTAATTTAAATCTTGATTTTTAAAAATTTAGAAATTTAATATTACAAAATAAAAATAATTTTTAAAGAGAAACATTAAAATTATGTTTGGGTTAATTTTTCGTATTTTTATGTGATGTTTTATTTTTTAAATGAATAGTAAAAAAACATTTAATTTTAATTCAAAAATAATTATTCATCTAATTTATTTATAAGGGTAAATAAAATATATATATTTTTTAAATATTAGTTAGATCAATTTTATATTATTTAAAAAATTTATTTCAGTTGAATCTATTTCCCTTTGATATTGTATATTAAAACATCTAAAATTTTGTAACATTTTTACTTTAAAAACCCGATTTGTCGTCCCGTCTGCAAGATTACATTTTAATTAATTTATACCACTTATGTGATTGGAATTTAGAAAAATGGATTAAATATTTGGGATCAAAATATTTTATAATTTTTAAAAATTTAAACATATTTTTTTGACCAAAAATATTCATGGATGTAATTAAAATTAATTATAACGATTAAGAGAAATATTAGTTTAACGGGGGACTAAACCTTAAACTTATGAGCCAAAATGACCTATAAACATGTAAAAACGAAATTTGATGACCCTATTTAGACCCTATACTCCCATTTATATAAATTTTATTACAATTTAATATACTTTTCATAGTAAAAATGTTTTTGGAATTCCCTATCAAAAAATTTACAAGAAATCCACCCTCCACCACTATAAAAAGTCACTCACCCCTCAATCTTCTTCCAAACATTTAAGACTCTTTTTCTAGACCAATATATTTCAAAATAACTCCTAAGAACCCCTAAAATCATTCTATAATCCTCATTTTTGGTTTTGAATCTATCCAAGGAAGCCCTTTAGTTGAAACCAAACACAGTTACCCAAAGAAGAGGTTACATCCTTCCTCAATCTCTTTTGATTTATTTTCATTATCCACCCTATAAAATATTCTTATTAAAATATTATATAATAAAACCAGTATATTAAATATATTTGGATGTTTTTATTATAAGTATTTGACCTAAAATTACACACACTTCTATGTAATGCTTAACAAAATTACCATTTATGTGTTTGATGAACTATTTCCTCACAAAATGATATCGTTTGTTTTTTCCTTTACCACCTATCATGGTTGAGAATTAGGTTGGACACATTATTCATATATGATATTTATGTTATTTATAAATTATTTAAGCTTATTTAATTTTTATATGACACATACCTTTATGCTTTTCATTTTTGTGTAAATATGATAACATCGTTTGTAGAAGTGTGGACAACCGCCTCCTCAAAGTTATGAGATTAATTAACAGTATACATGGAACATAAAAAACGATGGTTTTACTTAAAAATGTGTCAAAAAAGAACATATATATATTATATTCAAGACATAATAACCCTTCATTGAAAATAATATATCATTTTTATTATTACCCTTCTCACACACTAAAAAGTGATAACGTTGGTCTTGAACCCGTGGAATACCACCTACCCGAAACGATGCGATTCCATTTACCTAGAAATAATTATATATATAAGTATATATGATTCAAAAACATGATATTTATTCTATAATTATCATTATGGAAAGATATACTGTTACTTACCTTCTTTCCATAATGATCACTGAAAAATGGGAACGTTACTCATGCATACGTACGACCTACCATCAACATGATTGTAACATTAGTTCATTTTTCATAACCATATTTCATGATTTTTTTAAAGTATAATTAAATTATAAATATGTTAATTATTTTATTTTTATTATTATGTATATGTTTATATAATGACCCCTTTGACCATATTTGATCTACCAAACTCATTTTTGACACAAAAATTGAATAGGGTCAAAACACCTAACGTTAACTTCATTGTTTAAGTTATTGTTTAAAACATTGTAATATGTAAAATTAAAGTAATAATAAACATGAAAAATATTATAAATAAATTAAATAATTAGCATAATTTTATTATTTAAGAATGTAAAGACACTTGTGACAAGTCGGACTCAAGGTATGGTTTTTGTCTCGATTTACATTCCTCTAAGACTTAATTGTTACTATAAACCAATTCACTTTATTGTGGTTTATATACTACCACTTTGTCATCTAATATCATTATTAACTCATATTTAAGGGTATTTTACGTTTTACTTTGAATTATCTTACCCAATGTGTTTAACTTGAAAATTTCCTAGTGGTAAAAGATACCTTGGCAATCTTACTTTCTTTTGTGATAGATAAATTTATCTTTAGACAATCACTTTATTATAATCATTATTTCATTGGATATTTCTTTAAATATCCATATTTTTGGGTGATGGATATTATTATTTACTAAAACATATATCATCATTAAATATGGTGTTCAATTTCATAGTTATTTGATTAATTGGGGAATTATTGATAAATTTGTATCTTCTATTCAAAACAGATACATTTTTTGATAAGGCTACTTGTTTTATAATTAACTCAATTATTGAATACATGAAGAGTTATTTGGATATTAAATACATGGTTTTGTGCCTTTTAATTCAAGCCCCATGGTTTGGGGACTAATTAGTGCATGCCCCTTGATGCATCCATCATCAAATTAGATGAATTAATTGGCCAAATAAGAATAGTTTCTACTATCATATCATGACGGTAAAGTAATTGTGTGACTAGGAACCATGATGAAAAAAATTGATCAATGAATTTATTGAAAATTATTTTATTATTATTATCCATGAAATTATTGTGTCAAAATATCTATTAATAAATTTCATTCTCACTTTGCTGATTAAATAGAATGTGTTTCAGTTTCTCACCTTTCCATATTGATTATGACATATCTAGTAATTTTAATGTCATGTGTTATTAGTTAGTAACCTCCCCATGTTAATTTAATCTAATAAATTCATTATTTCTTACAATTTACACACCCTTACTAAGAATTTAATATAACTCTTATTTTGTTTCCTTTACCTAGTTTACGAAGAAAAAATATTTAAATACACTTTCAAGGAAACGTTTTATTTCATTTTATTATGTATCAGGTTTTATTTTATATTTCCCAATGTAATATGGGTATCATGTATGTAATATGTTATTCCAAAACTACTAAACTGACTGGTATTTTGGGATTTGATTCATTATAATCATGATAATGTAATAAAATAATGCACTGGCTTGAGGCTTTTGGAGTCGGGGTTTTGCAAAGACTTACCTTAGAAATTATTGATCTTGGATTCCATTTAATTATGATCTGGATTCCTATTTTTTTTAAAAATACTTTTCTTTGGAACCTAAAAGGTCATGCAATCACCAGATTTTGAAAAAGGGTCTAGGAGCATGGAATTTCATAAAAAAATAAATGATATTGTCATTGATGACAGAAGTAAAGTAGGATTCTATATTACTATCTTTTTCTGTGGATTTTTCTAGAGCAAATATTATAGGAATACAAACAAATATTTTTTTACTATAAAACAATTATGAACCCCTATTTCAAAATTTCTTGATTTATCAAGCTTTTTTATATTTAACATATCCTATAATTATTAAACCTCTATTAAATTTCCTTATTAACACCGCAAATACTTTACATTAGTAAACATTACAAAAAATTCACTTAGCATGGATTTCACATTATTAAGATCCAAAACATGATGATTCCACCTCTACCAATGACACAAATCACTATAATCTATCTCCCACAACTATTAGTCAAAAAATCATAGGTATATCCAAAATAGTATACTAATTATTAAAAAATACATACCACATGTATAGTTAGGATAGATTATAATAAACATTATTAACCCATTCTACTATCTTCTAATCATGTATGTGCCCGGGATTTTTTTTTAAATTTATAAATTTTTATGGGTGACAAAAAAACCATTCCTAATGATGCTCAATAGATCAAAATGATAATAATATTGTGTACATTGAATAATCAAATCAAATAATGTTATAAATAAGAAGATGAAACTAATACATACCCACACACATCAAACCATTGATAAAATTTCCATTGTCCTCCCCACATAATTAATGTAACAGGATAAGAAAATTAATTTTAAAAATTATTTACTCGACATTTATATTGTCCAGGAACATCTCACAACACCTTTGGTTTTAAATTCCTAGTTGGATCTTATTTTTTATAATTATAACAATAAAATATCCTGAGTCATTTTGAATAATAAAACATACATATTATCTAATGGGTGTTCATAACAAATGAGAATTTATATAATTTTAAGAAACTCAATCCTTTATAAGAATATAAAAATATACTCAAATATATAATTATTTAACCCAAACAAGAAAATTTTCAAGACCCAACCCCATTATAACTTTTATTGGGTCAGTAATGAAATAAAAGTGACCCTTGAATCTTACTTCTAATTGGACATGACATTTAGACCGCACAAATTGATGCATTAATAATCAAATGAAATAAGAAAACATAAAATGAAGAAACCTTTCTCACATCACCACAACTAACCCACTCCCCTATACGTAATACAATAATTCCCTCGACAAAATAAAGCTAAATAAAGAAACCACACCCCAATCATCAATTTATGAGTAAATTTAAATAATTTGATACAAATATGGATTTTGACTTTAGGATAAATGATGTACTTAATAAACTGAAAATGTATTTAATAGAACATGGGAGATAAACAATAATAAGAATCTTAGTCAAAGGGATTTCTTAATTGGAACAATAAAAAAGTGAAACAAAAAAATAGGGACTCTATCATTTAATCGAAATAATTTCATGAAATGTCGATAATGATTCTAGAAAAGGTTTCGATAAAAAACACCTACATGTAGAAAATTCACTGACAACTGAATGATGAAAAAATGAGACAATTTACGGAATGCAAGATTAGTTCTCTTATGAAATAGACAAAAATAAAAATTATATACCAATGATAATAATGATTAAATTTTATCATTCAAAGTCAACACTTTAACAAATAACAAATATCAAAAATAAAATTTTAAAGCATGAGAGTTTATATTTTTATCAATTTTGTTCACGATATTTAACATTATTAAAAATTAAATTAAAAATAATGGTTACATAACCCAAAATAGATAAAAAGAATATATATAATATGTAAATTTATTAATTTATAACAATATAATTTTTAAGATACAAAAAAAAATTTAGACAAATTAATTGTATATTGAGAATATATTCTGTCAAAATACAGATAAAAATGTTTTTTATAATTTAAAAAATAGTTTATTATCTCTAAAAAATCATGTTCTATATGAAAAACTAAAATATTAAAGAAAATATTGTATAAATATAAAAAAATATAAAAAACATAATAAAAAACACATGTAAATAAAAAATTTTATAACATAATAAAGCATAAAACATTTTCTTAAATAAAAGGATTTATATAAAGTTTTCCCTTTGAACATATCTGCTAACTCATAAAACATATTTTTATATTTAATAGAATAAAATATAATAAATACAAAAAATATAATTAGTGAATAATAAATACAATAATAAATATAGAACAAGTGTTTTTTTGTTAAAAAGAATTATATTTTATATACCAAACATTAATATTCCATTTTAGTTAAAATTAAAGGAACATGAATTAAAAAAATATAAATCTAAAAAATATAATAATTCAAAAAATATTAATATAAAATAAATTCATAGAATATTCATAATGAATTTAAAAAACTAATAAAATCACTAAAAATAAAAAATAATACCCCCTTTAGTAATGAATCTTTAAGTAAACATTCCACTAATATTAAAAGAAAATAGAGTTCATAAAGAAACCATATTACATTATATTTTGGTTTTCTAAAAAGAAAATACTATTGAAAAATGATACTTTAATGGTCACAAAAAATAAGATACACAAGGTAATGACATGTTTTAAAAAAACATTCTCATTTTAATACATGGGAGTAAGAGAGATACATGGAATAAAATGGAAAAAATTGTTTGATTTCAATCCATGGGATAAGGATGGATACTTGGGACTTGTAACTGATTACCATTTGTGTATAAAAAAAACTCTTCCTACTAATCATTTGGAGTCACCACCTTCTATGATAAGTGGGTAGGGTTTTTTGTGGTGCCCAGTTAGGAACTCCTTGAAATATGAGTGATGAATAATAATGAATGAGTAAAATGAACCTAAAGGTAAGGGAGAGGGTAAACCAACAATGGATCATGGAAAGGGATATTGGGTGGAGATTTATCGAGGTAGATTAAGGAAAAATAGATCGCTTGCACATTCCATGTTCAAACCATTTAGAAAAATAAAAAAATATGTTCAAGGGGTAACAATAGATAACAAGTGATCACATACCTTAATTTTAATATATCATTATAATTTCATGATAAAAATTTATAAAAAAATTTAATCTAAGACAAATATAATGAAAATAATTTATTTTTTTGAAAACCATTAAAACCAAAGAAAGAGAGAAATTTTTAGCTTCAAAATTTTTGAAACATTTTTATTCTAAATAAAACATCCCAAACAAGAAATGCATCTGTAAATTTAGTTTACAAAAACTTCAGAAATCATTAAAATATCCCAATAAGTAAAAATATAGGTATATAATAAAATTATAATTAGTATTATACTGAAATAAGAATTCATTCCACAATAAAAACTTTTACTCACTTTAGAAAACTGATTTATAATTTAACTAAAGAAACAACCATCTTATACTATTTCTTTAAAATATTGAAATTTATAATAATAATAATTAATAATGAATTTTAGCATCCTTTATACTAAAAAGTAATTTTTTTGGAAATCAATGTACATGAAAATCATAAAATTTAAATATATACATGAAAACTATAAATATACAATGATCAAACACTTATAAACACTTAAAAGGAAAAAATGAGAATAACTTAATATTTTTTGAATCTAATTCATCATGGAATATTCAAAAAACAAAACCCACTAAAATAAAGTTAAAATTTTAATACATTATTTATAAAAATTCATATAAAATAATTATAGGATATATTTCACCACTTTAAAAATAAAATTATATGATTTAAACTTCTCAAACACAATTTGGAAATCAAAATATCTTTAAAAATATATCCCCTTAAAATAGTGTTTTTAAAATTTAGAATGATCATTTTGAAATCATTAGTCCCTTATATAAAATAATGATTTTAAAATCAATGTATTCTATAAATAAAATTTTATTTTTTGAAATTAGACTAAAAAAAATATTTTTCTACCTTACACTATGCTGACACCTGTCTCCAGGATTTCCATTTCCAAACACCATATTGAAGGTAGTCTCCCATGAAATTCACCTTCTTAATACCTCTTTGGTGACTGAAAAACATGTGTTACATCGAAGAGGAAATACAATTGTGCTCTTCTTTATACACACCACTTTATATACATCCGCTATAACAAGAGCCCCCAACACTATCCCAAAGAATTTTTGAAGCTAAGGAGCATGAACTAAATGGGGACATGTGTGATGTGGATAAGTAAATTGGATTGAGGGGGTTCAAGAGCTACCAAAATGAAAAACTAGGGCAATATAAAAACCCAAACATAGCACTGTGAGCCAGCTGTCATCAGAGCCGGACCTATAAGAGCCATGGTAGAGTAAAATCTGAAATGAAAAGACCCATAAACAAAGAATCGTTATAGGAGGATGAAAAATGGTGGGGGACTTCATCGACATGGATCCTAAACGTGGAACCATGAGACCATCAATCAAAGATAGTGCCATAATATCTCACATCGATAGTCCTAAACAATCAAGAAATGAGAGGGGAGGAGAAAAAAATTATATATCCTTGATTTGAGAGTTGATTTATCCTAGTGAAGATCAAGGGGGAGCGGTGACAGAGGTGAAATTTCACGAGAGCTGGAACAACATGACAGAAATCAGTTCAGATACGGTTCCTTTTAAATGATTGAGGAATATTTTATCAACGCATCCAAAAAAGCACCAATAAAGAGGGTTTTTATCAGCACTGGAATAATAAGAGCTAAAAAAGTCTTCTTTATCAATTCTTGTTTTTCACTAATAAGGATTTATAATTATAATTATAAAAAATATGTTTGTATGTAAATGTATAAATATTTACATATAATTACAATGATATTTAAAAAATTATATATATTTCTATAATTATATATATATATATATATTTAATAAATAAATATAAATATAAATATAAATATATCAAATAAATTCATCTTTTAAATATATTTATTACAAATTTATAATTATTTAAATATATATTTTTTTATTAATAATTATAGAAATAGATTTTTAAAAAATATATATATTTATTTATAATTATAAATATAGTAAATATACATTTGTAAATATATTTATAATTATTTATTTATAATTATAAATATATTTATCATTATATATATTAATATAATTATATTTATATATAATATATATAAATATAAACATAAATATATATATTGTAAACATATTCATTATTTAAATATATATATTACAATTTTATAATTTTAAATATATATATATATTATTATATATATTTATTTAATTACAAATATTTAATTAATAAAAATAAAAATAAAAGAAAAATATATATAATAAATATATTCATTATTTAAATATATTCATTATAATTTTATAATTATTTAAATTTATAATTAATTATTGATAATTATATAAATATTTTGTTTGAAAAAATTATATTTATTTGATTTTAATTATAAATATATAATTTTATAAATATAGTAAATATACATTTATAAATATATTTATTGATAAATATTTATTTATGAATATAATTTTAACATTAATAATGAATATATTATATCAAATGCATGAATATTAAAAATGAGTGAAATTGAATAACAATAATTTAGTAGACTTTAAATTTTTTGAAATAATAGATAAGTTTTATTAATAATATAAATTACTAAAAAAATAAATTACAGATATATATTGAAATGAAGATGAATATGTATTGAAAATATTAAAATATAGTAAATAAATATGTATTACAAAATATTAGAAAATTATTAAATTCATAAAAATAAAAAATTAAAAACAATAAAAATGATTAAATAATACTAAGTGTAATAATATTTAAATTAAATAAATAAAATTAACCAATTTAAAATATAATATATTAAATATATTATGTTACTAAATGAAATTCAAAAATGAATATTAAAATTTGAATTAATTACATAAATATTAGGTGTTTGTGTTTCTATATAAGATTTCAATAATTATGTTTATATTTGTTTGTGTGAAATTAATGTATATATATATACAAGTTTGATATATGTCAAATTGAACAATGTCATTATATAATATGTAGTGTCTATTAATGAAATGAATAATAATAAGAATGAATAAATTCAGAAAATGAATAAATGTTTTTAATTATATAGATAATTTTAAAAAATTAATATGAATATTTATATATGTTAAAATGGAAATGAATACATTTTAATTATATAAATTTCAACCATATTAAATACATTAAATGTTAATGAATAAACATGTTTAAATAAATATTGAAAATAGATAAAATTACAAACATATTGATCAAAAAAATTGTAAACGAATAAATTATAAAAAAATTAAAAAAATTAAGATTATTAATGAACAATAAATATTAAAAATGAATAAATGCATAAACATATTAAAAAGTAATAAATATTATATAATTTAAAAAATATATAAAAATGATAAAATTTACCGATTAGAAACATAATATATATTTAATATATTATGTTAATAAATGTAAGTCTAAAATGAATATTAAAATAGAATAAATTAAAGAATTATTATGTGTGTGTGTGTTATATATAAAAACTCATTAATTACATATATGTATGTGTAAAATCAATGTAGTAGGCATTTGATATATGTTAAATTGAAAAATCAAATGACATTCATTTAATTGTCAATTACTCGATACAATTAGTCAATATTTTTAATTAATACTATTATTAATTAGAAACTATTTTTACCAAATTTATGATTTATTTAATGTATGCGTAAATATTTTGTATTATATAAATAATATTGTATAAAATATTATATATATTGATATATATATAGAAATATATATGAATATATATCTATATTAAAAATATTAAATATATCAATAAATAATTGTTTATAAAAACCATTAAAAATGAATAAGACATTAATATTTTTTTAATTATTACATTTTATTAATTTTGTATATTTATATTTAATTTATATTATTTATTACTATTTATAATTAATATATATGAAATTTAGATATCTTTTTTAATAATTGTCCTATTAATAAATTTTTAATAATTTTTTAATATTTTAATTTATTAATTTTTTTTGTTAAATTTATAAAATTTATTTATTTTATATATGTATATTTAATATATAATATATATATATATATATTTTAAATCTATTCAATTTTATTAATAAAAATTTAATTAATTGAATTTTTAATTTCTTTAAAGTTTAATCATTTTTATTTTTTATGTTTTTATTTATTTAAATTTATTAATTTTATATAACTATAATTAATATATACCATTTATTAATATTTATAATATATAAATATATATATTTTTAAATTTATTAATAATTTTTTAATTAATAATTTTTAAATATTTTTTAAATGAATTCATTTTTAATTTTTAATTTTTAATTATTTCAATATTTTCAATATTTTTTATTTTTTTGGTTTATTTTTACTTGTATATATAAACAAGTTGGGCCATGACCCACAAAGGAAGGTGGGCTTGGCCGTGTGTAGGCTCGGATGGGGAGGTAAGTGAGCTGGGTCGTGTGGACCCGCTCTGTGTGTATAGGTGGGCTAAAGCCTTTAAGAAGCATAGGGTGGGCCATGGTCCACATGGGACCATAGATGTATGCACTAACCCATATGTGTGTTTTGAGTGTATGCGGGAGCACATCCCTGCAATAGGCCTCTAGCCTTAGGATGCGGTGGAATCGTCTATAAATAAGCGGATGAACATCCTCTATTTCAATGTGGGACTCACTTGTGCAATATAAATATTTATAAGAATAATAAAATATGATGATAAAGGTAACCCTTTATTTGTGCTATAAATAAAGCACACATAAAGATGCCCTTTATCCATGCTAAAAAAGTGATGATAAATGGAACTATTTATTAGTGCCAAAAATGGCTGATAAAGATTACCGTTTATCAACACTCATTTTGGACTGATAAAATGTTCCTTTTATCAGGGTTTCTAGCACTGATAAAAACAACATTTATTATCACATTTCATTAGCACTGATAAAAGCTAGTCCTGAATAATCACATAATTATATTAGTGTCCCACGCATCGTATAACACCGGATGTGCTATTGGAACATAATGAAAAAATTTATGACATGGGGTAAATAAGATTTATTCACTCTAGAACTTCTCCATGGGTTATATAGTTTAATTCACCATGAACGTGGATGAAAATCTTCTTATATGTGTGGATTACTAAAAACAAAACAAGGTGATAGGTAAAAACAGATATACACTACCTAAGATCAATGATCTTTTTGATCAGTTGAGGGGAGGCCAGTGGTTCTCCAATATTTACTTACAATTCTTATAACACCCAATGATTTTATGATATATTATTTCTATAAATAAATTTGATATCTTTCTTTACACGCAATAATGAGTTTAAATGAACTGTGATATACTATTAAAATATTATTATTTGATGCGTAAATTTTTACATAGCCTTTAGATTTATGAGTGTGAATCAAAATAACTATATTATAAAATATTTATGGTTTAAAAATATATAAACTAAATTCACTGGTTATAAATTGATTAGAAATAAAAATGAAAATCATTTGAAAGTAAAGTCGTTTTTTTCTTCTGAAAACCGTTTTTAATTGACACTATGTTTTTTATCTTAATAAATTAAATTTATAATTATTGATGAATAATTTTAATAAAACTAATATATTTTTTATTAAATTAATGTACTTAATATTTATCCAATATTTCTTCTAGGCATGAGATAAGAATAAATCTATTTTTAATTATTAAAATGTATTTTTTTTCTGAAAATAAAATTTCATTGCATTTTGCACACATAATTTAAAATGAACTTCCCCCACTTATAGAAATTGTATCATGAATAATAGATCCAAATTTAGAATCCAAATTTCCAAATTTGGTAAATATGTCCTTTTAATTTTCGTTCAATATCAATAAGAACCATAGTAAATTTTTCTTACCACGATTGTCACACCCGGACTTTGTGCTGCGTCATGTTTCAAATTTTTATTTTTTATCTTATAATTTTATTTGCTTCTAATTATTATTATTCTTTTTATATGAAATGCGAGCCAAGCTCGACTGGGGTTTGTGCTTTGGTGCTGATAAATGAGTGTTTTGGCTTTGACAGCATCCAGCGCACTGCGGTCGAAGCCGCGCGGCCTTGTCCGAGTCACTGCGTGACATCGCCCTTTTAACCACACAGTCTGCTCGGTGTTCAAGGCTGGCATATAAAGTGTAATGAATTATTAAATGGAAATAAAATAAAAATAATAAGTTTTAGTAAAATTTCAGAAATTTCCTTAATGATAATAATAATAGATTTATTTGAGAATATTATTATTATTGGTATTAGTATGGTTAATAAAACCGAATAATAGTAATAAATTAAGTCATTATTAATGTTGTAACATTTATTATTATTGTTAATAATTAATTTTAGTTAATATCTTTTATTTAATTTTATTTTATTTGGATTCGAAATTTTCTGTCGAGATGTGGGATGAGTTTCAGTTGAATTTGATGTTTTTATCAATAAACGAGTTTTTCTTTCGGGGAGCGACAACATGCGACACACAGGTGAAACATAATTGTAATGTCGTACAACTTTACCAGTGCTTCCATTTGACCTTCCCGTTGTTCAATTAACTAAATAAAGTGAGTTAATAATAGTGAAATAAAATTAAATGTTTAGAAGAATAAAAATAAAAAAAATTTGAAAAAATTGTTAATAGTTTAATAAGTTGTGTTTTTTTATAATTTTTGTTTTAGTGGTAATAATAATAATATTATTATTATTATGTTTTTAGTTTAAGAGTATTTTTATTAATAATAATATTATTTTTATTTGTTTTATTTTAGTTTTTTTGGGTTTCTTTTTTTTTCATTTTTTTCTTTTTCTTCTCCCGCCATTCACTCTCTCCCATTGGACCCCCTTCCCCTTCATGGTGTCATGTTGTAGACCCCCACCCCAAACCCTACATAATGCTGCCCATCTTTCCCTTCACCCTGCCAGCTGTCAGGCCACACCCCGCCCATGCGCGAGTTCCCCCTCCCCTCTCCAGCCTTGGGCTAGCCTCCCATCACACCCTCCATTAGTGTTGTTTTCCCTTCTTCCTTCCCAAGACAAGTAACACTACTCCTGAACCCTCCTCAGTTCTGCTAGCGCTGCAGCCATGGCAAGCTGCTGGCCTCCCCTGCTCCATCCGGTGATTCTGCCCTATTTCCCTCCTGCTCCATCCCATCACAACCCCCGACATGTTTTCTTTTCCCATCCAACCTTGTCGCAACAGCCACCCACCATGCACCCCATTTTCCTCGGAAATCCCCCAGCCCCTCCCCCCACCCCCCCCGCTCCCTTTCGGTCTCCCCACTCCCATTTGAACTTCCTCCCTCAAACACCATCTACGTCACCTGTGCCTCCCCAATTGGTTCATCCTATGGCACCATGCCTCATTCCGCATGAGTATCCCCACCCTCCGACTGGTTCTTCTCTTTTTTTCTTATTTTCATGGCCATTTAGCAGATTTAAGGCATCTTTTAGTGGGTGATTGTTAATCCTTGTTTTGGTCGGATTCATGTTTTAGGGTTTAATTTAGAATTGATGTTGTGTGAACTGCACAGGTTTGGAGTTGCACTGAATTTTGGGGGTTTCTTTACTCGAGGTAGGTGGTTCCGCGTTTAAACATTATTTAGTAAGTTAATTTGCTTGCTTAGTTAATTTATAATATTTCTTGATTAATTATTTTTGGTGTGGATTTAGTTATCTTGATGTATGTCTATGCATTATAGTTGTTTAGCAGTATGTTTATGTGGTGTGGGTATGATCTCTGTTTGGAAACTTTTGTTAGTCTATCGTTAATGTTTAATAATATGTGCAGTTAGTTTTTCAGCTTTTCAAGTAGTGTTAAATATGTTTTCGATATGTTGTTGCACATGTTTGGTCATAAGGGAAGGTTTTGTGTGGGTTTAATGGGTTGTTTCCTTGAAAACCCACACTGAACTATCTGCAAGTGGTTTATAAATTTTGTGTCTGTTTTGTGAAAATGCGTAAACTACGCAATATTTGTTCTGGTGTAGCATTCATATGCGTTTTTTCAGAAAAGGGAATTTGAGTGCGTCTTTGGTGTTTAAAGTCAAGTTTTATCTTCTAGAATTGTGTAAGAAAATTTTAGTGTTTTGTTTAATCGAGAAAATGGTCTTTTAAAGGTGTGATTGGGTTATTAATTGATGCGAGTGGTGCAGGTTGTGTTCTTCATGTGGCATCAGGTATGTTAGGTTAGGGTGGAGGGATGAGTTTTTTCTTTTGTGTTAGTCATGTTATGTTCATTTTTAAATAATTTGTTGACAAAGAATTTAATATTTTCTAATAAAGAATTATTAGAAATGCAAAAATTGTTTCAATTTAGTTGGGTATAGTCTTTTGGCATGCGTACTTTGTCAAATGGTTTTCTGTGTGTGTGAAAGTGTGGTGTTGGGTTTATGTTACACCCTATTTGTTTTCTTTGTCTGAGTATTACATGAAAGTGAAATTTGAACATCTTGAGCACAAAAGGGGAAGCATGTGTACTAGGTGGGTGGACTAGATCTAGTGTGCTAGTGATACAGAAGCAGATGTGGCCTATTTTCACTTAGCTGGTTTGACGATTACAACACTAACTAAACTTTGGATGATGATTGGAGAACACTAGGTTATGGATGTGTTACCCTACTAGTGGCTCGTGCATGAGAACATATTTTGTTATGATTCTTATACTACTGTTCACCAAGAAGAGATATTCTAGGGTCCCATTATTTTACAAGTACTAATAGGGCCTCTCCCACTTTTGTTGCTCCCGGACTACTATACACTCACCCTCAGCATACGGTGTAGAGTTTGAGTTTTCATGAAGGTTTGGGTTTTCTTAACTGCAATGGTGTTTTATTTTTAATTAAGTTGTTTTCTTTGAAAAATGTTTTCCTTATAGAGATTGTTTCATTAAAGTTATTCATGATTTTGTGTCCTTTCATTTATTTATCCTTCAAATGTATTTTTTATTTATTGTTTATACGTGGAACCATTTTATTGGGTGACGTACTATAGGGCTTTTCACTCACACCCTACATACACCTTCAGGTGTATGTAGACCTTGTTTCTTGCGGTCTCCAGGTTGTGACATCATACTCAGCGATGGTGGTTTAGGTTGTCGATGGTTTTCCCGTGCAGGTCTGATAAAGGTGGTTTGAGGAGGTGGATCCTCATGCTATATGAAGGTGCGAATAGATGTGTTGATTTTATTTTCATTGAAGTCTCCTTGGAGGTTTGGGTTGAACTGTACACTTTAAGTTCTTTCCAAAGTTAAGGGTCTGTTTGGTTGTCAGTTTTCAATTTTAGTTTATCTACCTTGTTGGCTGTTTGTGATTATTATTTTTGTTAAATCATTCCCAAGTTGTGTTTTGATACCTGGGAACTTGTGCCAGCCTATGGGGATCGAGAACGCCCTTTGGTCCATGCCGCGGACCAGGTCAGGCACCGAGTCGAATGACGACCCAGCCTGTTTTGTGACAAAATGTTATCAGAGGTAGGTTTTCTCTTTTGGTTCATGTTCTTTTGGGATAGAGTCATTATAGAATAGAGTTAAGGTTTTTGGGACTCGACATTCTGGCTACGAGTAAGGTGCCTGGCCAACACACCTCGTGGCGGGACTCAAGTTACCAAAGTGAGTTGAGGTTTGTCTATGTTTTTGGTCCTTATGGTTAATTGTTTTTAGGGGAAATGAAAATAAAGTAAGGTCAGTGGTCTCAATGATCTTGCAAGGCCTAGAAAGCCTTGTGGAGCAGGGGATACTGTCCTAAAATACTCTTTGTGGCCAGTGGTGTGATTGGTGTATGGCCGCCAACCATATGTTCCAATCACCCGCTGACACTAGTTTTGTCCTGCATTATTCCTCATCTCTTTGTTTTGGATTCATGGAAATATGGGTTTTTAAGAAAAAAATGATTTGTTCTTGAATTGTTTTTTGAAATGAAGTTCCTAAATAAATGATGATGTGTAAGGTTTGAAAAGTGTGGGTTGAATGTTTGTTTTTGGAAAAAAAGGAAAAAAATCTGGTTTTGATTCTTGATGTTCTCATGGGAAACCACATTCATGAGTGTACATGGAAAAAAATAAATGGTCAATGGCACGAATGAATGAATTCTTGGGTGGCTTTGAGGTGGGTTCCGATGTGGCATTAGAACATGCATGTGTGAGGCCCATGGGACACTATTGGTGTTTGTGTAACCCTCTATCATTTCATATTTTCAAAATGTATTATTAAATAAAAATTTGGTGTTTTAGTAACTGGTGATTGCATGGTGTGTCGTTATGATTTTGACATGTTGGATGTGAGGCATTTTGAGGCAAGAATCCTTTTTGACTGATTTGTGTCTTGAGTTTGATATTTTATTTTTAAGCCAGTATGAGAGCATGTGGTTAGTGAATTATTTTGAAAAGTGCTTCGGGAATCCATTGTAGTGGTTTCCCTTGCACGCTTAGTGTTCGCTTGAGATATGTCTTTACCATTGGACCTATTTTATTGGGTCTGCAGTTCTCTATCTTGACTAGTGTATGCCCCCAGAAAGCACTATCATGCGGTTGAAGTGCAGCGATGGTTAATTCTCTGTTGGTTGAATCTCCAATTAATTAAAGTGAGAACTCTCCCCTTTTGTGAAATCACTAAGTCTATCCCTTTTTACTTTTTGGTTATGTGAATCCTCTTACAGCGGGATGGCAGGCATGAGAAGAGTTGAAGGGAGCGTTGGTCACCTTGAGTTTTTCGAGTCGTCGGGTATGAATTTTGAAACCGTTGTGTCTAAAGGTCCCCTTGGAAACAGTGAAAGGAATTCCAATGGGAATGGTGAAGGTGGTTTGAAGTTATCAGTGCTGACTGATGATTTTAAAGGCTCGTAGTGCTTTCATCATCCACAAGGGTTAGTTTTGGTGACGTCTTGCAGTGTAAGTTCTATTGAAGAGTAAAGGTGGATTTCATAAAAACCCTCTAAGAATCCCAGTCTTCAAAGGAATGTGTCCTTATTTTAGGGAGTGATAATTTTTATTTTCAAAGGGGAGTGATTTTCGTGCGTCTTTCCTTAAGTTTCTTGGTTAAGGTGAAGAAGTGATGCATGAGCACCATCTAAACCCCTATTTTGGTGGATGTGATGTGAGTGATTAGTTGGTCGTCGATGTGTGTAGTGTCTAATGGTGTTGTCTTGGTTGGAGGATAGTTGCGTGTGACACAAAAAGGAGAAGCTCCGTTTCGGAGTCTTCAATACCTGACTGCGAGGTAGAAGATTCTTCAAACATTAGGGCTCTAGCCATAGGCCTCGGAGTGAAGCTGGCACGTGGTCAGGAACCCCAAGAGTGTATGGGACCCTAAAAATATTTCTACCATTTGTACTGAAGGTGAAGGAGGTTTAAATTGTTTTATGTGGTTATTCAATTCTGAACAAACCTTTTGGGTGCATAACGATTCCGTGATTATGAGGAACCATGGTTGTCTCGTACCGTAATGTCCTGGGGGTTGTGTCCCACCAGATTTAATTGTTTTTAGTGGTCTGTATGGGCTCTGTTTGGGTGGATTAGTCTCAAAGTCGAACAGTGTTCATCCAGGGATGTTGAGATGTTGGTTTGTCTTCAATTTTCGTTTGTAAACCCCGGTAGCTGGGCCCGACCCTCCACTCCCCTTGTGGAAGGGTGGTTGATCAATATCAGGAAAAGTTTTGAAGTCCATGTATCTCTCGTCAATCCTAATGGTGGGGAGACCCTCAACAGGTCTCGCTAAAAAGTCTCTGGAATGAACCTATGTTGGCCTTTTTCATAATGGTGGGGTGTCTGCTCGGACCTCCCCATGTCAGTTTTCCAGTCTCGTCTTGGGTGTTGGTGGGTTCTTAATGGCGGGGAACCCCTCAGGGTTCCCCATGTTGGCCTTTTAGATATATTCCTAGAGATGACTTGGTGGTAGGTGATCAGAGTGTTCCTTGGACATTCTTGGTCCTGTTTGTTCATTCCAGTCTAATAGTGTGGTTTTTGTTCAATTGTGCTTGAGGTGTTTTTGGCTTGTGAATTTGGTTTTTGTGGGTGTGGGAGTTCCTATCCTTGATCAGTCAACTGGAGGTGTTCTAGCTCTTTGGGGCGGGTGACACATATCAGAAAGTCTTTTTACGAGTTTCTATAGTTTTTCATTGTATTCTTTTTTCCACTTGTTTTCATAGGGATTCTCTTTGAATCTTAAGGGGGTGTCATTTTCTACTTTGGGTCTCAACCTTAGTTGCGGATTTCCGGGGACGGAAAGCTTTATGGTGGGGAGAATTGTCACACCCAGACTTTACGCTACGTCATGTTTCAAATTTTTTTTATCTTATAATTTTATCTGCTTCTAATTATTATTTTTCTTTTTATATGAAATGTGGGCCAAGTCTAACCGGGGTCTGTGCTTTGGTGTTGATAAATGAGGGTTTTGGCATTGACAGCATCTAGCGTACTACGGTCGAAGCCACATGGCCTCATCGGAGTCACCGCGCGATCTCGCCCCATTAACCGCACGGTCTACTCGGTGTTCAAGGCTGTCATATAAAGTGTAATGAATAATTAAATGGAAATAAAAAAAAATAATAAGTTTTAGTAAAATTTAAGAAATTGCCTTAATTACAATAATAATAGTATTTTTTGAGAATATTATTATTATTGGTATTAGTAGTGTTAAGAAAACTAAATAATAGTAATTAATTAAGTCTTTATTAATGTTGCAACATTTTTTATTATTGTTAATAATTAAATTAAGTTAATAGCTTTGATTTTATTTTATTTTATTTTATTTTATTTTATTTGGCTTCAAAATTTTCCGTCGAGATGTGGGATGAGTTTTAGTTGAATTTGCTGTTTTTATCAATAAACGAGTTTTTCTTTTAGGGCGCGACAACATGCGACTCACGGGTGAAGCATAATTGCAATGTCGTACAGATTCACCAGCATTGTCATATGACCTGCCCATTGTTCAATTAACTAAATAAAGTGAGCTAATAACAGTGAAATAAAATTAAATGTTTGGAAGAATAAAAATAAAAATAAAATGAGAAAAATGTGTTAATAGTTTAATAATTGGTTTTTATAAGTTTTTTTAGTGATAATAATAATAATATTATTATTATGGTTTTAGTTTAAGAATATTATTAATAATAATAATATTTTAATTTTTATTTGTTTTATTTTAGTTTTTTAGGGTGTCTATTTACTATTTTTTATTATTTTTATTTTTATTCTCCCTCCCCTCACTCTCTCCTGTCGGACCCCCTTCCCCTTCGTGGTGTCGCACTGCAGAACCCCCATAAACCCAACATACCACTGCCCAGCCAGCCCTCTTCCTGGGCAGCCGTCAGGCCACACCCTGCCCTCGCTTGAGTTCCCCCTCCCCTCTCCAGCCTTGAGATGGCCTCCCATTACTCCCTCCATCAGTGATGTTTTCCTTCCATCCTTCCCTAGCCAAGAAACACTGCTCCATCCCCCTCCTCAGTTCTACTCGCACCGCAGCCATGGCCAGCCACTGCCCTCCCCTGCTCCATCCGGTGATGCTGCCCCGTTTCCCTCCTGCTCCATCCCGTCATAACCCTCTGGCTTGTTTTCCTTTCCCATCCAGCCCTGTCGTAGTGGCCTCTCACCGCACACCCCATCTGCCTCGGAAATCCGCCAACCTCCCCCACTCCCGTCTGACCTCCCATCTCCCGTCTAACCTTCCTCCCTCAAACACCTACTGCGTCGCCCCTACCTCCCCTATTGGTGTAACCTCTAGAACCATGCCTCATTCCGTGCGAGCAGCCCCGCCCTCTGGTTGGTTCTTCTCTTTTGTTTTTCATGTGTTCTTGGCAATTCATAAGGTGTGAGGTATCTTTTAGTGGATGATTTCTAATCCTTGTTTTGTTCGAATTCTTATTTTAGGGTTTAATTTAGGATTGATGTGGTGTGAATTTCACGCGTTTGGAGTTGCACTAAATTTTGGGGGCTTCTCCACCTGAGGTAGGTGGTTCCATGTTTAAACATTATCAGATAAGTTAATTTTCTTTCTTAGTTAATTTACAATATTACATGATTAATTCTTTTGTGTGAGGATTTAGTTATACTGAAGTTTTTCTATGCATTATATTTGTTTAGCAGTATGTTTATGTGCTTTAGGTATGTTCTCTATTTGGAAACTTTTTTTAGTCTATCATTAGTGTTTAATAATATGTGAAGTTAGTTTTTCAGCTGTTCAAGTGGTGTTAAATGTGTTTTTGATACTTTATTGCTTGTGTTTGGTCATAAGGGAAGGTGTTGTGTGGTTTTAATGGGTTGTTTCCATGAAAACCCACACTAAACTATCTTCTAGTGTTTTATAATTTTTTTGTTTGTTTTGTGAAAATGAAAAAAGTGTGCAGTTTATGTTCTGGTGTAGCATTGATATGTGTTTTGTTCAAAAAGAGAATTTGAGTGCATCTTTGGTGCTTAAAGTCATGTTTCATCTTCTGGAATTGTGTAATAAAATTTTTAGTGTTTTTTAATCGAGAAAATGGTCTTTTAAATGTGAGATTGGGTTATTAATTAATGTGTGAGGTGCATGTTGTGTTCTTCCTGTGGCTTTAGGTATGTTTGGTCAGGGTAGAGGGCTGAGTTGTTTATTTTATGTTAGTCGTGTTATGTCCCTTTTTAAATAATTTGTTTTCAAATAATTTAATATGTTTTAATAAAGAATTATTAACAATGAAAAACATGATTTAATTTATTTGGGTAAAGTCTTTTGGCATGCGTACTTTGTCAAATGGTTTTCTGTGTGTGTGAAAGTGTAGCGTTGGGTTTATGTTACACCCTATTTGTTTTATTTGTCTGAGTTTGACATGAAATGTGAAATTTGAACATCTTGAGAACAAAAGGGGAAGCCTGGATACTAGGTGGGCGGACTAGATCTAGCATTCTAGGGATATGAAAGCGGATCTGGACCAGTTTCCCTTAGATGGTTTGATGATTAAAACACTAACTAAACTTTGGATGATGATTAAAGAAACTAGGTTATGGATGTTCTTCCCTACTAGTTGGTCGTGCATGAGAACATATTTTTTTATGATTCCTATACTACTATTCACCGAGAGGTGATGTTCTGGGGTCCCATTCTTTTACTAGTACTAATAGGGCCTCTCACACTTTTGGTGCTCCCGGACTACTATACAGTAACTGTTGGCATTCGGTGTAGCTTTTGGGTTTTCTTGAAGGTTTGGTTTTTCCTAACTGAAATGATGTTTTATTTTTAATTAAGTTGTTTTCATTGAAATTATTTTTCCTTATAGAGATTGTTTTTTAAAGTTGTTCAAGATTTTGTGACCTTTCATTTATTTAGCCGAAAATGTATTTTCATTTAATGTTTATACATAGAACCTTTTTATTGGGTGACATCCTACTGGGCTTTTCGCTCACACCCTGCATACACCTTCAAGAGTATGTAAACTTTGTTTCTTGTGGTCTCCAGGTTGTGACATCGTGCTCAGCGATGGTGGTTCAGGTTGTCGATGGTTTTCCCATACAGGTATGATGAAGGTGGTTTGAGGAGGTGGCACCTCATGCTTTATGAAGGTTCTAATAGATGTGTTGGTTTTCTTTTCATTGCAGTCTCCATGTAGGTTTGGGTTGAATTGTAAACTTTATGTTATTTCCAATGTTAAGGGTCTATTCGGTTGTCAGTTTTCAATTTCTGTTAATCTACCTTGTTGGTTGTTTGTGTTTATTATTTGGGGTAAATCATTCCCAAGTTGTGTTTTGATACCCAAGCACTTGTGCCAGCCCGTGGGGATCAGGAACGCCCTTCGGGGCATGCTGCGGACTGGTTCGGGCACCAGGTCGGATGGCGACCCGGTCTGGTTCGTGATAATGGAAAAGGTAAAATGAGTTAATTAGGGTTAAAACTAATGTGTCAAGGCTTTAAATTCAATCAAACACTTGAATTTATCCAATTGAATTATTAGATTTATTCCATTTCTATTAAATCCTCTAATATATGTCCACTTGGTTCCATTTTTCTTTTCTTAGGACCTTTATATTAATTTATGAAATGGTTGAATACAAAATATTAATCTCTTGAATTTAATGTCTCTAAATTTATTACATAAGGATAAAGAAAGGATAAGTTATTTTATAATTTTTTATTTTAGATAATATTTTATTTTTTATATCATGGTAATTTATTTATAAATTTTACTTATTGAATAGTTTCCTCAAACTCCTACGCAACACTGAAGGAGTATTTATTCACTTAATAGAAAGATAAAATAAATTATTCTTAAAATATTAAAAGTAATATAATTTTGTTTCATTATAATGCTCCAATTGTTTTGATAAATATAACATATTATGTTTGTATGAGATGTTTATATTTTAATTACATAACTATCTTGTAGTCTTTAATGTCCAATTAAACCATTAGTGCCAAAAATGACAATAATGATATTTTATGTCATATAATAGTTTTTTAAAATTATTTAAAATAATAAAAATATTTAAATAGGGAAAGTAGGATTGTAAATGTTGTAAAATATCATCCATGTTTCATTTAAGAGACAGTTTTTATTTTATAAGTAAAATTATAACCATTTAATATTAGAAGAGTGGCTACCACAGTTAAGATTAACATTGGATAACTAGGGGGATAAACCAAAGAAATATGGTTTAAAATAAAACCAAAACCTATCTAAATTTCATTGGATAATGATAATTGGACCATATTTCTGTTTAAATATGTATACATTTTCAATAATTTGGCTTGATAATGACTTAATTATATTTTAATCTTCTTTTAATTCCAAGTGTGTCATTCCCCTCCCTTTTAAAAGGAAACCCCTTCTCTATTTTATTTACATCACATGGAGCTATATTTATTGAGAAAATAATACCCAATTATCTTCTAAACTTTCCTATACACAAATTTAGGTTCTTATATTCTTTAAATACCATTCCAAGGGTCCTTAATAATGGATTTAACAAAGGCCTACCGAAGAAGAGGTAATCTTCCTACCCAAACGCTTTCAATAAATTTCTTCTTATACCTTATCTAAATATGTTGTATTCATGATAAAATTATAACTTCAGTATAATAATTATATTAAAATTTAATTATTATTATGTAAATACCATTATAAATCCTCTTTTCAATCATATGGGAAATGAATGTATCACCTGTGCGTACGTATGGACTACCGCCTCCATGTAGCGATGCAATTACTTTTCCATCACCATATTTCATGGATGGTTATTATGGTTGGTTTAATTTTTTATATGATATTTATGATATAATTATTCTTATGGAATTATAACATTATATCTATCTTCCAACCTTCCAATCTATTGGAATATGATAATGTCACTCATCCGCACGTGTGGACTACCACCTCCACGAAGCGATGTGATTCATTTTTCATTTCTGATAAGCATGAATTGTAAAAAGGATAGATTTAATGAATATATTATATTTATACGATATAATAATGTTTATAGAAATTTGAATTATTATTTACCATTCTTTCATTTTATCCCTCAAAAAGTAAAAATGGCTTTCATGCATACGTACAGTTTACCGACTCCATGAACGGTGTAATAAAATTATCTCTCACAACCTTTAATAAATGAATATAAATATGTATAAAATGAATATATATGCTATATAAATATCTATATCATTATTAATATTCCTTAGATTATGAAATAATGATTAAATTATATGGACAATAACTACCAAATAAAAATTCTACTGAAAAAATGAAATAGTTAAAACCCAAAATTATGATTTTAATAATGAGTTATTAATAAATGGGTGGTAAAATATTATCAGAAGAACATATATGATATTATAAGTCATTACATGACTCTGGTATATAATTATAATTAATTTAAATTTATTATATATGAAGTTAGAGTGCCTTCAATTCAAGTTGAACTTGAGGTAGGGGATTTTGGTTTTAATCTCATTTTAATTTGGATTGTTTATGAAAAAAATTATATTGAAGGGAAATAATATGATCATTTCTTGATAAAAAATATAATATTCATCTCATTTAGTTATTTCTTTGGAATACCAATTTTCCTTTCATTTCCCCCACTTTATGTTCTTAAGAGATTGAAAGAACATTTTTAAGGAAAACTGACATTATTTCTATCTTCAGTCAAAACCCATTCCTTCCAGGTATATGTTTTATAAAAATGTTTTCTTGAATGTTCTTACTATTCTCATATGACCGTTTTCATTAATTGTTACCCAAATTTGACTTTTTAAAAAATATTTTAAAATTAATATTCCTTTTTTTCTAAATGGGGTACTTTTTACTTTTTTAAGAGAATGTGAAATGAATATCTGTTTTAACATACAAGACATGAATGGAATTTCCCAGTGTCATGAACTTTCAAAGATATAAAGCTCACTTTACATGTTTCCAAGGTTCTTTTCAAATAAAATTATTTCCTTAATATTTGGTAAATTTTTAGAATTTAATATCTGGCATAAAATTAAAAGGGTATTTAAATCAAGAAATATTCATGTGATGTTTAAATTTAATTTTTCATCTATGATAAAATCATTGATGTTACCTAGTATTTAATGAGGACATGATACAATGATAATATATTTATTCTTTCTCAATATGGTTTCTTGTTATGATGATGAAATATCTTTTTAACCCATTTTATTTTCTATCGAATAAGTTATGATGAATTTATTTATAATCATGTGGCATACATATTAATGAATTTATGATTATGTGATGAGTGGGAAAAAAATTATATAGACCTTCTGTAATGTCCCGACCCCTCAAGACCGGATCTTGTGCATTACTAATTACATTGGCTTCATTACATGGAATAATATCCCAAAGGACCGAGTTGTTTAGTAGTCTTGAAGAAACTAGATACATACATTTAACTGAGATTACATTGGGAAAGGTAGAAAAATATAACACATAATAAAAACTAAAAGACTGCATCTATGAGAACTCAATAAATGGTCTCTTCTTCATAACTTGTGGAAGGTAAACAAATGAAATGGGTGAGCTCAAATTCTAACTAAGGGTTATAAATAGAGAAATGATGGATAAATAATAACTGAATCATAAACAATTATGCATAGTCAATATGGAATAGTGAATAAATTAAATAAACATTCCTTTAATAAATTAACAATGATACTACATACATAGGTTTTGCCACAATGAAAACCTCATGGATAGTGACAACAGAAAATGAATAAAGAGAATGACTATTAAATGGATGAAGTTTATCTGGAACAAGATACCATAATACCATCAAGATAGTTTAAGTCTGTGGGTAGAAACCCATATGATTTTTTCAAACAAACTCAAAGGGTTTGTCACAAGCTGATTTGTCTCATGAGACCTGTTGATGTATCGAGAGGATATAGAGGGTCCCACCTACCACTGTATGTCCAAATCATTCTTTATACATAGATTTAATTCAAGTACAATATTCTATCTCAATATCAATATATATTTGAGGATACATATTCATTAAAGTATGTTGACATAAATAAGTATACTTTCAAATGAAACCATTAAAACAATTCTTGAGGAAACAATCCTTAAACATTCCAATGTGTCCCATACCACCTTGAAACATTCAAATAATAATCCCTTATAATATCATTAGAATAAGGAGACTCTCAATATGATATACCAAATAAAAGTACATATACCACAATAATAAAATAAGTGGTGAACACGGCATATTTCTCAAAAAGTTAAAGTGTCAAGAGAAAAATCCGTTTTACTTTGGAAAGAAAAATTATTTTAGTAAATCATTTGTATTTTACATAAACCTAGTTTTAAACAAGTATATCCCAGAAAATGAAAGGTAAGGACATTGATATTACATTTGAGGCATAAATTATGTCCTACAGAAGTGAAATCATATAAAAAATGATTTTATAGAATCTTTATGATTAAAACATTTTAGGGCGGTTTAAAGAATTTATTAAAGAGATTTTAATGCCCAAAGTAATTTTTTATTTAATAAAACCCAAAATGAAAAAAAATAGTATTTAAAATGTGAAATTAAAAAAGGAAAACATGGATTAAAATAGATTATATAGTGAACATAAAAATAGGTAAGAATTTTATAAGTTCCTTGAATCAAGCATACATTTCAGAAGTTTTTTTAAATGATTATTTTTTTAAAAATGTAATTTAACACAAAATAAATAAATAATCTGATTGGTACAGATATATAGGAAATTAACACATAATTTATTAGGAGTACAAAAGAATATATAATAATTTCATTGATGTGAATATAGAATAAGAGAAACCCAAATGAAAATGGATGTTCAGGTATAAAATATTTACTACTTTGTAATCAATTGAACCCTATGCCCCAAAATTAATAGTCATAAAATGATACATTGAATATCATGAAAATCAATATATTCATTGTATGAAACATCAATGGGCAGTATACATACACCATAAACAAGTAATAGTAGTGAATATATAATATCTCACAATAATGGAAGTGGGATGAAGAAACCCTTACCAAGAACGCATTATTAGATTGAGGAAAAATCAATGACCTAATTATGTGTGAAAAAAATAAACCCCCACAAAAAAAGTGGATATATAGAATAAAAAAATCATAGTTCATTCACACATATTCTATTAAAATACAAAACCAATGACATTGATGTTTAACTCAATGAATGGAAATTGAGTTAAGATAACCCTTACCTTAAGCTTGAAGGTGTTCTTGATTGTTCTTAACGACCTAAATAGTAAAATTTAGCTTCATTGACTAATAATTCTGAAACCTCATAAACATGTAATTGATATGGTATAACCATATTAGGTTCATTCATGACCATTCTGATGGGTTTTAAGTGATTCAATTTTATTTTTTTGGAAGCATTTTCTCCCTTGTTTTTCATGATCCATTTAATTGTATTTCTGAATGGAAGTTTGTTTGAAATGTGGAAAAACATCCAGAATTGTTAATATATATTATTACTGAAATTAAATATATTTAAAGGATCTTATAATGATTTTGAGTTATATACCTAAGGATGATTTATTTGTTAAAATTTATTGATAAATGCTTGGATTAACTTTTACCATTTTGTGTAGAATGAACTGGTTTTGTATTATTATTTTGTATTATGTGTGTGTAAGGATTACAGAATAATTAATAAGGTAAAATAAATATTTTAAGATCTATTTAAACCATTAAAAAGGTTTCATGACCAGTCTTGAGGATAGTAATACAAATTTAAAACCCGTCTCCCTTTAGTGTGATAATTTTACACATCTCGGATGTTGTTTGGATTTATAGTATAAAAGGAGTGGGAAAGAGAGATGATGATGAAATATTCTATTAGAATAATAAAATTCCAATTAATTTAAAGTACTGGAATTATCATAGAATTTTTATGGGGGGATATGAGGAAAGAAGTAGAAAATAAAGGAACTCAAAATAAAAAAAAATGAGAAACCTCTCACAAAAATTCGGCAGCCTAACGACGTCAATTAAAATTTCATAAAATAGTTTGATGAGAGAATGGGGTATCTCATCACTCCTAAATTATATGGGTATTAAGGGGGATATGGAATGACATATCCCAACATAATCCAAATGAAATTAAAAAGAATAACATAAAATGAAAGAAAAGAAAGAAAACTAAAGAGGATGTTTAGCTCATGATATCTTCTCCTTAAGATCCTTCTTAAGGCCTTTGGTTTTGGCCTTTTGGTGAGTCCTGCAACTCTAGGATGTGGGGATGAGTCGTTGAAGTAGTATTGGGTAGAACTTAGGTAAGTCTCAAGGCTTGAAAGGTGTGTGAGGAACATGGGAATGGGGGTGGTATTTATAGTAGAGGAGTGGAGATATTTTTCATTATTTTAATCATTATTTTAATATTTCTGCCAAAGACTATGAATAGTCTTAATTTATATAACCCCAAATAGTAATAATGACATGTTATTTCAAACCAATTGGTCTTAAATCACTTATTATGTTCGAAATAGTGCATTATAATGATATTTTTTATATATAGTATTTTACTATATTTCACTATTCATAAAAAATTCAAGAATTTTAGAAAAATACAAAAACTTCACTGAAACCATTTTTTGATGTGTATAATTCCAAAATGTACTTCATTTTTCAAAATAAATTTTCTATATATTATTAATTTAATTTTTCAATAAAATCATCGTTAATTCAGAAAATAACAGTGTTAAATGTATAATTAGTTTTATATCACATTGAAAAATTAATTAAGATCTCATCATCTTATTACCTTAAGAAAATAAAATAATATTAATTTTTATTATACATATGGGTCCTATTACTATTTATAAGGGTATGAAACTATTAATCATAAAATAAAGTTGGTTCTATCAGACTCCAAATGACTTACTGATCACAACTCCAGATGATCATTTTTTGAAATTCAAAACATAGTAGAGGAAAAGTTGTGCAAAATCACTAGATTATAAAATGTGTTGTTTTGTAGAGACTCTATATTTCATGCATTCTAAATTAAATATATTTTTAAATTCTGGGGGTTTCACATTACTCCATCCATCAAAATTTGAAATTGAACTTCGTAAGTTAATGGTTGATACTTAAAAATTACCTTGTGGGAAACCCACATTAGGAGTACCATTAAAATATAATATTAATAAGAGAAAGGGGAAATGCAAAGATCACTACAAAACAATGATTTCTAATTGAACAACATGGTCATGGAAGAATAATCAAACCATCATGTAGTGTTATTAAACTCCTTAAACCTCATACAATGATCAACTTAAACCATTTTGTAAATAGTTAAAAATTGAAAAATATAATGATTCAACACATTATTAAGAAGGTCTCTAAATTTCCATGATGAACTTATCATTAAACCTTAATCAACAAGAATTAGATCTAAAATTTTCATTCCAAACATGTGAATAACATCATCTTGTATCCTCTTGAAATATGGAAATACCTTGAATTACCGTAAATACAATATTTTAAACATGAATTCTTATATATTACTTTTGTAATATACATATTGTTGGATATATTCCTTAAATCCAAAAGTTTTGTAAACATCATCGACGATAGAATATACCACTTCTTGTAAAGTCAAAAATATGTTTCAAGGTAGTCAGTATTTATCTGAATTAATCATTTCATCATCAATATCTCTACATCATATATATATAAATATATTAAGGGTTTTCTTTCTCTCAATCATATATATATATATATATATATTATATTTATTTTGAATCACTTTTCCTTTGTACCATTAATCATACGACCACAAATCCTTAATGAAATAATACTACAGTATAATCCTTATATATCTCATTATTTATATAACTAGTACATTACTAACAAAATATTGAAATGAAATGATTCTTGACATGGCATATTAATCATTCTACTTTATCTGTGGTAGCATCATAACATTATTGTTATCCAAAACCAGCATTTGGGGTATATTCCTTTAATGATTGGGACATTGATTCACATAATGTCTCATCTCTTTGCAGCTGAAGCATTATATATTAGAAACCATTTTCTTACCCTTATAATCATGAACATAGTGTCCTTTCTCCCCACACTTATAGCAAATTCCCATTCCCTTCATGCATTTACCATGGTTATTCTTTCCATAATTTTCACATGTGGGAAAACGATTCTTTACCTTCTTCCCTTTATCCCTATATTTCTCTACCATCCTCTCATTCTATTTGTTCCCTTTAAATCCATAGGACTCAGAGAAGTCTATAAATACCTTGCTTACACATGATATTAATTCTTCATATTATTAGGATACTTTGGACACAATATTCCTTTGAAATTATGGCTAAAGGACATTAGAGATATGATCCTTATTACACTTCACATCATGTTCATTGGTAAATTTTTTATTCCTTCTACTAGGCACCATTTCTAATAAATTTCCATATTATATATTAACTAATAAGATTATGAACTCTCTATAACTCTAAACATGGTTTATAACATAACATAAATTTAATCATCGTAAATCCTAGAACCATATTTGTTGGTCACTTTGGTGGCATATATCCTTCATAATGGTGGGTAAATAAAATGTGAATTATCCTAAGCATAAACCCTAGGAGTTTCCAACCAAGAGTGAAACTAGGTCGGTTGTCATGTAATGGGATACCCCAGGTTAAGACTAAAACTCCGTATCAGAGATTTCACTCTTAGGTAAATCTGTGCTAGAGCCACCTCTACTTGTTTATATCCAGATAGGGATGTATTTTCTAAAAAGATCCACATAATCTATTCCTTACCAAAATTATAGGATGTTCTTATTTATTTATCCTCATAGATCATGTTAGGGAATTTTCCCTAACATACATTTTCTAAATCTAATTCCCAAGGTTTCTACTAAAGCTTATCTGATACCAACTGTAACACCCCGAACCCTCTAGACCGGAGCCAGTGCATTTGTCATTACATTGTCATTATTACAAGGAATCAAATCCCGAAGGACAGAGTAGTTTAGTAGTGTTGATGAAATTAGATACCTACATGTTACTCATATTACATTGGGAAAGTTAACAAAAAAATAACACATAATATAAACTAAAAGAATTTATCCATGAGAACTCAATAAACAGTCTCCTCTTCATACCATGATGAAGGTAAACAAATGAAAGGGGTGAGATAAAATTCTCATTAAGGGTTACAAATTACAGAAGCATGAATCAATAATAACTGAATAAAAAAAGGCATTGTCGACATGTCATGGTGAATAAATGAAAAACACATGCCTATAATAAACTGATAATGAAACTACATCCATATGTTTTGTCATAGTGAAATACCCATGGATAATAATAACTGAAAAAGATTAAAGATAATGCTTATTAATTGGAAATCATGTATCTGGAACATGATACCATAATACCATTGAAACGTTTTAAATCTATGTTTAGACATCCGCCTGATTTTTGGAAACAAACATAAAGTTTTTTTCGCCAACTGATTTGTCTCATGAGACTTGTCGATGCATCGAGGGGAAATAGCGGGACCTCCCACCATTGTATGTCCAAAAAATAATTTATACATAGATTTTATACAAGAACAATATTCCTTCTCAGTATCTATATATATTTCAAGATAAAGATTCATTAAAGGATATTGACATAAATAAATATACTTTTAAATGAAACAATTAAAAAAATTCTTGAGGAAATAATCTGTAAACATTTCAAACTGTCCTATACCACCTTGAAAAATTCAAATCATAATCCATTATAATATCATGAGAATAATGTTACTCTCTATATTATATACCAAATGGAATTACATGCACCACAAGAAAGAAATAAGTGGTCAACAAGTCATATATCTCAAAAAGTTAAAGTGTGAGGAGAAAAATCCATTTTACATTGGGAAGAATGGATCTTTTGGTAAATCATTTTTATTTTTAATAAATATGGTTTTAAAGATTTATATCCTAGAAAATAAAATACAAAGAAATTAATATTACATTTTTGGCATAAATTATGTCCCACTAAAGTGAAATCATGTAAAAGTTATTTTAAAGAAGCTTTAGAAGTAAAACATTTTTGGGCAGTTTAAGGAATTCATTAAAGAGATTTTAAATCACAAAGGATTGTTTTATTTCATAAAACCAGAAATGAAAAAAATAGAATTTAAAATGTGTTATTTAAAAATATAAACATGGATTAAAATATATTATATAGTGAACATAAAAATAGGTATGAATTCTAGAAGTTCTTTGAATCAAACTTCCATTTCTAATGAATTTTTTGAAAGAGTATTTTTAAAACATGCATATTCTACTATAATAAAGAAGGATTCTGATTTGGAAACAAATATTGGAAATTCAAACAGAATTTATGAGAAGTACATAAGAAAAAATAAAAATTTCATTGAGTTTAATAGAGAATATGAGCAACCCAAATGAAAATGGAGGTTCAGGTAGAAAATAATTACTAATTTGTAATCAATTGAACCCTTTTCCCCAAAATTAATATTCAACAAATGATACATTGAATATCATTAAAATAAAGAGATTTATGGTATTAAACATCAATGGGTAGTAGAAATACACCATACATAAGTAATAATTGTGAAAATGAAATATCTCACAATGATGGAAATGGGATGAAGAAACCCTTACCAAGAATGTATCATTTTATTGAGGAATAATATATGACGTAATAATGCGTGAAAAACATAAAACCAAAAAATAAAAGTGGATATATAGAATAAAATAATCATAGGTAATTTACACATATTCTGGTAAAATAAAAAACCGACGATAATGATGTGCAACTCAACGAATGGAAATTGAGTTAAGATATCCCTTACCTTAAGATCAAAGGTGTTCTTGATTGTTCTTAAAAACTAGAATAATAAAATTTAGATTCATAAACTAATAATATCATAACCTTATAAAAATTTAATTGATTGGGTACAACCTTATTAGGTTCATTCATGACCTTTTTTATGGGTTTTAAGAGATTCAATTTTATTGTTTTGGAAGCATTTTCTCCCTCGGGTTTCAAGATTTGTTTACATGTATTCATGAATGGAAGTTTTTTTGAAATGTGGTTAAACATCCATAATTTTTAATATATATTATTAGTGACATTAAAAAGATATAAATGATCTTATAATGATGTTGGGTTATATACCTTAGGATGATTCATTTGTTAAAATGTATTGATAAATGCATTGATTAACTTTTCCCATTTTGTGCTTAATGAACTCGTTTTGTATTATTATTTTGTATTATTAGTGTGTAAGGATTAAAAAATATTTCATATGGTAAAATAAATATATTAAGATCTGGTTCAACCATTAATATGTTTTCATGACCAGTCTTGATGATATTAATGCAAATTGTAAACTCGTCTTCCTTGAGTGTAGTTATTTAACACATCTCAAATGTTGATTAAATTTATTGTATAAAAGGAGGGGAGAGATAGATGATGATGAAATATTCCATTAGCATAATTAAATTCTAGTTCATGAAAGGTACTGGAATTATAATATCATTTGGATGATGAGATATGATGAAATAAGTAGAAAAGAAAGGAACTCAAAATAGAAGAAAATTGAGAAATCTTTTACAAAAATTCGGTAGCCTAACGATGTCAATTAAAATTTAGTAAAATTGTTTGATGAGAGAAAGGGGGAATCTCATTAATCTTAAATAATGTGGGTAGTAATGAGGATATGAAATGAAATATCCAGAAATAATACAAAGGAAATTAAAAATAATCACAAAAAATTAAAGAAAAGAATGAAAACTAAAGGGGATGTTTACCTCTTGATCTCTTCTCCTTGAGATTCTTCTTAAGGCCTTTGGTTTTCTCCTTTTTGTGGGACCAGAATATTTTGGACGTGGGGAAGACTCTTGGGAGGAGTATTAGGTTGAACATATGTAAGTTTCAAGGCTTGAGAGGTGTGGGAGAAAGAGGGTAATGAGGGTGGTATTTATAGTGGAGGAGAGGAGGTATGTTTCATTATTTTAATCATTATTATAATATTTTCTCTCAAGACAATTAATAGTCTTAATTCATGTGAACCAAAATAGTAATAATGTGATGTGATTTTGAACCAAGTGGTATTGAATCACTTATGATGTCATAAATAGTGTATTATACAAATAATTTGTATATACAGTATTTTACCGCATTTCACTATTCATTAAAAATTCAAGAATTTCAGAAAAATCCCATAAATTAACCCTAACCATATTTCAATGTGTAGAATTAAAAAATGAAATCCATTTTTTAAAAACAATTTTATAAATATTATTAATTTATTTTTAAAGAAAATAAAAGTTAATTCAAAAAATTACAATGTTAAAGGTATAATTTTTTTAAAAGGTAGTGTTCTGGTCAATGTTAAAGGTATAATTAGTTTTATATCACATTGAAAAATTAATTAAGATCTCATCATCTTATTAACTTAATAAAATAAATAATATTATTTTATTACTATTCATATGGGTCATATTACTATTCATATTACTATTCATTAGGGTATGTTACTTTTCATCCAAAAATCATGTTGGTTCTATCAGACTCCAAATGACTTACAGATCACAACTCCAGATGACAATTTTTCAAAATTGAAAACATAGTAGAGTAAAATTTGTGCTTAACATCTAAGTTATAAAATGTATTTTTTGTAGGGACTCATTTTTTCATGCAATCTAAATTAAATCTATTTTTAAATTCTTAGGCTTTTAAACCTATAATTAAATTTGGTAAATATTAATTTTTTATCAAGCTTATTAGGTACATATGTAGTTATCCCAAGCCCAAAAAAAGTGGGTAGATGTGAGGTTATACTATGATTGAATCAGGTACATAGGTGGTTATCCCAAGATTAACACATTATGAATGTATTAGTGGGTAACCTTGAAAAAATATTGAAATGATTATGATTATGCCACACTTTCTTCCACTCTTTGATGACATGTTCTTATGCCAATGTTATGTTCTCAGGGATCTTGTTCTTTTATCCCTTTATTATTCATATCTTGTAGGATACCATGATTAATTCCATCAATCATGTTTATGATATAATAATTTATGGGTATTATTTTAAAAGGTTATCATTGTTCTCTCATACCCATTATTATCATGTTATGATTAAATAATCATTGATATCTCCCTTATTTAACCTTGTAGATCATTTGATCTCACACATTATTATGTTTCCTCCCCCCAGGACATGAAAAAATATTTTATGTATGATGCATCAAATATGAGTTATAGTTATAATAAACTAATGGGGAGATGATGTAGATCTATTATAAACCAATTCTTATGTATCCAAGTTTTCATGGACACTATAACTGTATAGTTTTAACATGGATCATAATTTCATTTAATTAATATTCATCCACTAAGATGTAATATTTATATATGGAAATTATTGGTGACTATAGTTGGTATCTGATAACGTTTTAGTTAACTTCATAAACTAGGATGAGAAAATTATTGTGAGAAACCATAGGAAAATCCTATGTATATGAGAACATTTTATGTTTTTGTAATGAAACGAGTGTGGTTTTCTTAGAAAAAAAATCATTATATAGATACTAATGGTTGATGTGGTTTTGGAACAGATATATTAAGGGGTAATAACCCGAAAAAGATTTGGTTTAGTATATATTGACCATTATTATATTTCATGGTTAACATACCCTTAGCATGTACTTGGTTTGACACTCTCATGGGATACAATTTGGATAATCCACTATTTCTTAATAAACTATTATAATGGATTTGAATATATGACGATAAACGATCACCTATGTTAAACCTAAGGTGTCATAGATTAGAGACAAGGATTCTTGATTTGGACATTATATAAATGATTTTTCATGATTACGCAGTTTCCCATAATGAATATGGTTTCTAAAAATATTATTTTTGGTTTATTTCAATTGATTAAACCCTAAGGTATCATTTTAATGGTGAATATGATTGATAGTGAAATGATTGTCCTCTTCATAAAACAAATTTTATTGAAGTTAGAATGAAAAATATTGTTTTTATGCTTATTAACCTTTCTCAATCTATAAATCATATTGATATTCCAAATGAGAAAAGGATGGAACAATGTTTAGTGATGTACTTTAAGAGATAATGATCACTTTCTTTTAGTGGGCCTGATGTCCACTAGTTGTAGATAAATTGATTAGTACCATTGAAAATATTTTTTTCATTATCTAGTGTTCAAATATTACAAAAGTAAATTTGGTTTTCTATATTTTTGAAGGAAAATATTGTAAATGGTGGGCTCTCATCAAGAACATGAGTCAATAGAAATTAAATGACTCCATTAAGTGGGATGGTTTTAGAAGGTAATTTTTCAAAAAGTACTTTCCATCAATTCATCATATCAAAATGGAGAAGGAATTCCTTAAAATAAGGATGAAGTATGATGAATCCATTATTCTGTTAGAGGAAAATTTTATAAGACATGTGAGGTACACTTCTAGTATTATCATTGAATCATAATATAACATTGATTGAATCTTTAGTTCCCAAAAACCAAGTCTCCAGAGGGAATTTTCAAAAATAGAAATTATTAGCTATGAATAAATCATTTGTTGTTATACGAAGGTATAATTATATATTTTAAAAAACCATCAATCTCATGGTTTTGATATGAAAATAAAGCTGGAATTCAAAGGAAAATATAATAATAAAAAACTATGTAGTTAATAAGGCAATCCTTTGATTATACTTGATTTGTAGAAGGTGACATAGACGAAATTTTGTTAAGGGGACTCATAAATTCTTTAACTATGGAATGGATTTTTATTAAAAAATAAAACATTTAAATGATGGGAAGATGTTATGAAATGATGATGGAAAATTACCACATGATGAACCTCCCACACTCCAATGTTTTGAATATTAGGATTACGGGAATTATGATAGCTAGTGATCATAATCAAAGGTTAATGCTGATGATCAAAATTAGAAACCTAATAATCCTAGAGATAATGGTAAATCTCATGTAATCACTAATTCTAATGAGGGGTATGGTAAAAATGTGGTGAAAGGGGCACTAACCATTCTCTCAAAAAATGGATAATGTATTATTTGATTCTAGATCCAACCACTCATTTAAATCTAAATAATTTGATAAGGATATCAAACTACCTCCTCAAATAATAAATGTTGAATTAGAAGTGTAAATCTCTATTGTTATGATGATCATATATCATGTTTATGATTCTTCAACAAAAGAAGTTTTTTGTAATAAACTTCTTAAAAATATCATTATTCTTCATATAGTTGAATTTGGTGTTATATTATCTATGGTTTGGATTTATTTATATAAATACCACATCAATTTACATGGAAGTGTAGTCACATTTTACATTGAAAAGAAACCTATGATCATATATCATTGTGATGATAAATATGAAATTCAAATGGAAATCACATCCACTATACGAGTCTTGATTCTTATTCAAAAAGGGTGTTTTTCTTATATGGTTTGAGAGAAAATAAACATCGATGATATGCCTATTATGAGGGAGTTATTTATATCTATCAAAAAGAGATTAAATGTATTCCACCAAAACATGAAGTTGAGTTTTTAATAGAACTCGCTACACCAATTTAAAAGACTCCATATAGAATAGACTTGATTGAGCTACAAGAATTAAATAAGAAACTCTAGGAAAATATTTAAAATGGATTAATTCATCCATGTGTTTCACCATAGGATGAAACTATTTTTTTTGTTAGGAAGAAATCTGGATCAATGTGACATCGTACAAATCATTATGAACTTAACAAGATCACTATCAAGGACGAGTATCATCAACCTTTCATTGAACTTAAAAAGTATATATCTTAGTTATTGGTATTTAATCATGTAAAGGTATAGATACAAAATTCTATGTAGATGTTCCAACCTTTACATAAACCCGAATAGAAATGAGAAAACATCACCATGTATATTTTTTACCAGACTTCAAAAAAATTCTAAAGGATATAATGAAATTTAGGTTGTAGTTGATCAAATTATGAAGGTAGAACACTTAATTACTATTATATAAGAATTATCTCTCAATTTTATTTCTATAAAATACATTAAATATGTTTTATGGTTTCATTGAGTACCATATTATTTTAAATATAATCAGGACCTGAGGTTTACCTTGAAGTTATGGAGAAGTTTTTAGCATGCTCTGAATACATAGTTGTGTTTTAGTAATGCTTATCTTCTTCATATAGATGTTAAATCTAAGAGAAACATTCAAACTATAAAATATATATTGAGATCTTGTTCTATGGACTTCAAATATGTTTGGGATAAACACATTCCTTTAGATGAGTTTTCATATAGTAATAGTTTTCAATTGAGAATTCAAATGACTCCTTAGGAATCCCTCTATAGAAAAAAGTGTATAACTCTAGCATGATTACATGAAGTTGGAAAAATAAATCTATTTATATGCAAAAATTTTGAGAAAATGCCATATAATTTCATAACCATTTAGAAACACATCATGGAAGCTTAGAGTCAGCAAAAAATTAATACTGACAACCATCGGTGGAATTTGAAATATAAAGTTAGTGAGAAGGTATTCCAATGAATTTATCCATGGAATAAGGTTATTATACTTTAAAATAAAGTAAAAAATTAGCCTTCGGTATATTGGCCCCTTCTAGACTCTTGATTGAGTAGAGATGATAGCTTATCTTATGACTAAACCTCTCTCAATTTCACAATGTATTCCATGTATCTATCCTAAGGAAGTACATACATGATCTATCACATGTACTAAACTCTGAGGTCCTACCATTGGAGAATTAAATTTCTAGTTAATAAAAACAAGTATTAATCATTCAAAGATATAATGTGATTAGGAATAATAATACTCACCTAGTTAATGTTCTGTGGAGGAATAAAAAATTAGAGGAAGCTACTTGAGAATATGGGGATGTGATGAAACAGAGATATCCTAATTATTTATTTCAAAATGACCAAATTTAAAGGGTTGAATTAATTTTTAGGGGGGTTTAGGGGTAGAATGTAACACCCCAATATTATATGACATATTTTCTATAAATAACATAGATCGATTTCTTTACATCCAACACTGAATATAAAAAATCTACGATATACTATTAACATATTATTATTTAATGTGACAATTATAGAAATGAATTTGTATTGGTGGGTATGAATAAGAATAAATAAATTAATAAATATTTATGGTTTACAAATTTATAAAATTAATTTATTGTTTATCAATTCATAAAAATAAAAAATAAAAAACATTGGCAAGTAAAAGAGATATTTTTATGAAAAACTATTTTTATGCTTGCAATGTGTTTTTATCTTAATAAATTTAATTAATATCTTATTTTTAATTAATTGATTTAAATTTATATATTATAAATTCAATAATCTATTTTAACACTTTTCTAATTGTTTTTTCTAGTCATGGGATTAGAATACGTCCAGTTTTATTCTTAAAAAGGTATTTTTCTAAAAGTTCATTTTGTCACATTTTGTGTACTTATATTATAATGAACTTATAAAACATATATAAATTGAATATAGAAACATTTATCCCATATTTGGAATTATTAGGACCCAATTTGGTAACCAGGTCCCCCTTTTTGTTTAATAGGAATAGTAACTAGAGTAAAATTTCATTGCCATGGTAAATGTATAAAGAGTTAATTAGGGTTAAAACTAATGCGATAGAGATTAAAATTCATTCCAACACTTATATTTATACTATTGTATGAGTATAATTCATCCATGGGAATACAAGCCTTGAATATATTTCCACTTGGTTCTGATTTTCTTTTATTATGACCTTTATATTAATTTAAGAAAAGAATAAATATAAAACCCAACCCGCTTGAATTTAATATCTCTAAAATTACTATATAAGGATAAGAAGAGGAAAATTCAAGTTATAATTGTTTATTTACAATATTAATAGTTTTTATCATGGGATTTTATTTATAATTTTTAATTATTTAATAATTACCTAAAATTTTTATGCAACACTAAGAGAGTATTTATTAAATAAAGAGAAAAATACAACAAATGCTTTTAAAAAATTTAAATTAATAATCTTTTGGTGATATATTATATTACATGAATTTATTAGATATTATAACATTTTAGGGATGTGTTAAAGGTTTATATTAAAATTCCATAGCTTTCCTGATGTCTTTAAAGTCATGTTAAATGAATATTATCAAAAATGACAGTAATGAAATTTTATGTTAAAAATATTTTGTTAAATTATATAAAAATTATAAAAATATTTAAAGAGGACAATTATGATGAAACATTTTCAATAATTTCATCATTTGTTCATCCACATCCAATTTTTGTCCTAAAAGTGAAATAAAACCATTTAATATTAGAAAATTCATTATCATAGTTAAGATTAAAATTGTTCAACCAATGGGTCAAACCAAAACATATTGCTTAAAATGACACCAAAACCTATCTAAATTTATTTTTTTTATTATAATTAAACCTTATACTATTTTTCATTAAATCTATACACATTTGGAGGCATTTTTATGGAGAGTGACATAATTATATTTTTTTATCTATTTAGTAATTCCAATCACGTCCTTTCCCTCCCTTATAAAAGGACAATCCTTGTCTCTTTTTGTTACACCACATTGATCCATATAGCTAAAAAAACCCTACACAATTATATTCTAAACTTACCTATACACTAATTAGTTTTTTTTACTTATTTAAATAAAATTAAAATGGTACTTATGAAGTGAACTAATTGAGGCTTACCAAAGAAGAGGTAATATTCCTACCCGACAACTTTAGATATAGTTCTTCTTCTACCTTAAATTAATCCATGTTATTAAAAATAAAATACAAAATTGAGTATTCTAAATAAAATAAAATTATATTATTCTTTTGTAACTATCATTATCCTAAAATTTACCATCAAATGAGAAGTGAAAGTATCGCTCATACGTACGTGTGGACTACCACCTCTGCATAGCGATACAATTCATTTTCCATCAGCACATTTCATAGACAGTTGTTATAATGTGTTTGATATTTATATATTATATTTATGATATAATTATTAATTTATAATTATAATATTTTATCTACCTTCATACATTCCAATCGGTTGGAAAATGATAACATCGCTTATGCGTATGTGTGGACTGCCACCTGCACGAAGGGATGTGATTATTTTTTCATTTTTTATTTACATATATGGTAATAAATATATATTTAATGAATATATATGATATGTAATATAATAATTATTTTTAATGGTTAATTATTATTTTCCTTTCTTTTTTCCATCCTTTAAAAAGTGAAAACAATGTTCAAATGTGTGTATAGTCTACTGTCTTTATGGATGATGTAATTCATATTTATATCTCTACCATTTATGGAAGACTCCAATTACATATATAATTAATATATATGATAATTATTTCATGATAAATTTTCTTAATCTAATGGAATCATGATCGAATTACATGTACCAGAACTATTGAACCAAAATTTTGATGAAAAAATAAACCAATTAACACTCAAAAATAGTGATTTTGATAAAGAGTTATTAATATATGGGTGGTAAAATGTTATAAGTTGATCAAATATGATATTATAAGTATAAATTAAACTTTTATATAATTATAATAAATTTAAATTTATTATATATGAGGTTAAAATGACTTCGATGCAAGTCAAGTTTGAGGTAAGAGATTTATGTTACAATCTCATTTCAGTGAGGATTATTTATGATTGAATTTCAATTGAAGAAAATTATAAGATAAATTATTGATTAGTACCCTTAATGTTTCTTCTACTATGGTTATTTATTTATAATATATGTTTTTATTTAATTTTCCTCACCTTATATAATGAAGAGACCAAATTTACATTTTTAAGGAATGCTAACTTTATTTATCTCATTAATTGAAAATAATTTTATTCCATGTCCATGTTTTATTAAAATGCCTTCAAGAATTTCTTTTTATTTTATAATATGATTATTTTATTTCATTTTCACCTATGTTTTAATTTTTTAGAAATGGTTTAAAAGGATTTTTCTTGTCATTTTCCGAATGTGGTACTTCTGACTTTTAACTGAAAATGTGAAATGAATATTTATTTTAAGGTACACAACATGAAAAACATTTCACACCATCATGATCATTCTTTAATCTTAATATTCTTCTAAATTCTTACAAGGTTATTTTCAAAAAATTAATTTCTATAATTTTTGGTGTATTTTAAAATTCCAAATTGTGAATTAAAAATGAAAAAGGTTATTTTCCTCATGAAATATTCCAATGATATTTGAAATTAATTTTTAATCTATGCTAGCATCCTTGATGTTATTTCGGTTCAACTAAGGATATGATCCAATGATTCCATCTTTATTATTTCTATTGATTTTTATGGTTATGATGATAAAATATCGATGTAACTCATTTTATTTTCCATAGGTTAAGATATGATGAATGTATTTATGATCTTTCGGAATACATATGAATGGTTTCATGATTATGTTATGGGTGGGCCTAGAATTATATAACTCTATAATTCAATTGGTAATGATTAATGTTTTTTGATCTCAAATGGTATGTGAGAGGTTATACCAAGACTAAAAATAGAGGGTACGACTGAGGTTATCATGAACTTAAAGAAGGTTCATAGCCTGTTATCCAAAAAAAACATGTTATGAGTTCCTTGGTGGGAATCATTGACTTAATATTTATATTATTATTATTATTCCATGCTTTATTAAAATATATCATTAAGTGATCTCATGCTAATGTTATGTTATCATGGATCTTGTTCTTTAATCTCTTTATGATTCATGTCTTATAAATTTCCAAGATTTATTCCATGAATCATGTTTGTGATATAATATTTACTAGGTATGATTTTGAAATGTTAACCAATTGTTATCCTACACTTTATACTTTGGTTATGTTTAAATTATCATTAACATATCTGTTTTTTACCCTTACTTAGTATCCGAGATCACTCTTTATAATGTTATCTTTTCACCCAGGACATGGAGAAATGTTTTGAGTAAGACATGTCTAAGATAGTTTATAGTTGTGAATAACTAAGTGGTAGATGATGTAGATATATTATTAACTAGTTTACTATGTATCCATGTTTCCAAATACACTAAACCTTTATTATTCTATCTTGGATCATAATGTTATGGATTGAATATTAATCTAATATCATATAATATTTATGTTCTAAAACGACGAGTCCTTATAATTAGGGAATCACCTATTACGTTTCAGGGCTAGGGATATAAAAAAATAGAATTCATGAGTAGTTATGGGTTATATTAGTATCTATTGATTCCATTTGTGTTTATTAATGCACTAGATGTGTTCAATGCTCTCATGAACTAGATTTTTCACCCTCACCCCGGCTATTTTATCATGGTTTTTGTTGATGATATTTTGGTCTACTCACGAACCTTAGAGTTATATACCAAGAACCTTGAGGTCATTTTGAGCACACATAAATCGTATAATATTTATACAAATTCTATAAGTTCCATTTGTAGATAAAGGAGATATGATTACTTGGGCATGTAGTTTCTCAGGAAGGTATTTTTGTCAATCCAAAAAAAAGTGGAGGCTATTATGTCTTCAGATTGACAAAGAATGTAATCGGGATCTACAGTTTCCTTAGATTTGTTGGATATTATTGGCATTTCTATCCTGAATTTTTCCATGTGAAAGTTCCTAAGAAAAATATGACCATAAAAGGGGTTATGTTTGAGGGGAATAGGTTTAAGAAGGCATTCTAGGAGTTAAAGAGGAATTTGACATCTGATATGATACTAATTAATATAGATCTAGGGATTGGGTATATAGTGTATTGTGACTCTTCAGATATTTGAATGGGGGTTTTCTTGACATAGTGTAAGTGGGTAGTTGCATATTAGTCATGTTAGTTTTGACCACATGAGAAAAACTATCGTACTCAGGAATTATTTTTAGCTGACGTAGTTCATGTACTAAATTTAATGCATCATTATATCTTTGTAAATGGTATTTTCACCTATACTATCGACAAAATATTATGATATATATGTTCTCAGTGATACTTAAACCTATTCCAGAGATACTAGGTCAGTTACTTGAAGAATTTTGATTTTGAGATTTCATATTCCCTAGGGAAGGGGCATGTTGTCTTGGATTACTCATCAAGAAATCATAGGAACTGGGGACACAAACATTAGAGGAAGATTGAAATTTCGTGAGTATTTTGGAATGTTGGAAGATGTATGTTTTGGAGGAATTGGAATCTATGGTTTTTATTCTATTCGATATTACATCATCCTTGGTGGACTGGGTCAAGCCCGATTAAGAATATGATTCATTTTGTTAGGTTATGTGAGAATGTATGAGGGGTGATAAATCTATCCCAGTATGGTTTAGGGGTGGGAATAAAATTCATCATTTGTATTGGATGGTTGTCACCCACACATCCCTGAGAGTATAATTGATGATATACTATTATGATTCACGTTTAGTGGTGCATCCGGGGTTGAAGAAAATGTACATGGATATGAAAAAACACTTTTGGTTGTTATGAATAAAGAAGGACATAGTATATTTTATCTCTCATTTCATTACTTGTCAGAGAGTAAAGGTAGAGCACCAGAGACTATGTTTTTAGCTTCAACCTCTTGTAGTGATGATGCAGAAATGAGATGAGGTATGGAAAAACATTTTCATAGGGTTACCTAGGAATCTATGGATTTGAGATGCCATTTTGGTAGTTTTTGATCAATTTCTGATGTTTTTAGACTTATTTGCCATTGAACTGACCCATTTCATGGATGAGTTGGGAAATATTTATATATGAGATATCTTTTGGTTTTACGATATGCTTATGATCATTGCATCATATCAAAATTATCATTTGATGTCACAATTTTATAAAGACCCAAAGAAGGCTATGTGGATGAAATTGAAGTTGATCACAACATATTACCCACCTATAGATGGAAAATCTGAGAGGAAGCTCTAGATTCAATAGGACATGCTCATAGCCTGTGTGATTGTTTTTTTTGGGACATTGGATGACTACCTATCCTTGGTGGAGGTTTCATACAACAAATTTTTTTGTTAGGATTTGATCCATAAGGCACCTTTAAAGACCCTTATAGTCGACCACATCGATCCCCACTATGTTGGCATGAGATGGGTGAGTTGTAAGTTATGAAACCATGCATGATTTAAGAGATTTCTCACTGGTTTAAATAGATTCAAAATTGGTCAGTTACCTCCCGAGTTGGTAGAGTTTGTCTGCTGGCTTGAAGTGATGACCCTTAGAGTTAATTGTTGGTGACCAAGAATTCTACCAGCCACCACCTCATCCAGAGAATTGATGTTTGAGGAAACAGAGGAAAATAAATCCATAGTTGTTTGGACTATTCGAGATAGTGGAATAGATTAGGATGACCTATTATCGGTTGGATCTCCCTCTATGAAACTAGGGTATGCATGAGATGATTCATGTGTCATATCATTGAATGTATGAGTCGGACCTAACACATGTGATTGAAATTGATGATGATGAGTTGGAGGAATATGATTCATTCAAGGAATGTACAATGTGGATTATATATTTAAATGATAAGGTTAATTTCATGAAGACAATGCATCTTGTTGGTCTCATAAATGAACTGGTGGATCTGATAGGAAATGTGGGAGATGGAATTGGAAGTATTGGTGCAGTGGATGAAGTTGTTTGGATAGAAACCCTAGGAGTGATTATTAGGGATGATAATATCTTATAGGGAGAGTTTTTAATGCTCCTAGATGATCCAAGGTGTGATAAATTTATAATTAAATTTATTTTGGAGTATTTTAATGGGTTTTGAACCATTAAGGGATCAAGTGTCTATTTGGTGGCTCATCAAAGTTGGTCGAGATAACATAAATCTATCACTGGTCCATCAACTATCTAGTATAGGGCCACGAACTCCTTAGTTGAGTGTCCAGGGGAATAATCATTCTACTAGGACCCACTATCTAGCTGGTGGTGTCCAGTGGCTAGCTGATGGTTCCCTTACCATGATTTTTAATAAGAGGACATTTTATCCTTTTTTTCAAAAACTCTTATTACACCTCCTCATTTTCTTCCCTAACACATTACTCAGATTTTGATTGGTTGAGCCCTCCTTTGGAGGAATTCATATTTCCCAAATTCATTCTTTCATTGAATTTAACACTATATGTTTTAGTGTGTCTGAGAAAATCTAGTTCCATTTTATCTTAAAATCATGGTTTCTTTGTAATTTCATTTTTTACATCCATAATTCTATGAATTTGGGATTGTTTTTAGGGTTTTGGTGTCTCAATATTTTTATGAAAAATGATTCTTGAAGGTTTAGTCACACCACACCTAAAGTAGGACAACTCTTATAATTTTACAATGTTTTCGTAAAGTTTCATTTATTGCTTCTTGTGTGGGTGTGTGGGTAGTCCATGAGACATCCACCTAAGGTAAAATTGCTTCCATTAAACCATGTATAAGTGTAATGGACACTTTACTGGGAGAGTTTTGGGATAATTCTTGGTTAGAGTGGAAACTTTAATTGGAATTCTGGATGACATTGGGAATGTCAAATAAGGGAACATTATCCTTAGGGGAGTTGTTCATGCTCAGTTGGGGTTGGTTAGGCTCAGATAGGTTATAGATTAGATGGCATGGAATTTCCATTGATTTTTATGTAATTTTTGATAAAAAATGTTAATGAATTATTGTTTATTATGGTTTCCTCCCAATATCTTTTAGGATGGGCTAGGGTGACATGTTGGGCTTCCTAAGAGGCTTTTGGATGGTCTAGGGTGACACATTAGACCTCTAAATAACCTTTGGTATGTATTGGTGTGAAATGGTTAACCTCAAAAGAACCTTTGGGATGTGTCATGTTGTGATTGAGGATATCAACTATAGGATAGGTGATGGCCGTGGGTTATTCTTGGATATGGAAGTATTGACAGATCATCCTTCTAGTAATGGGCCGAAGTAGTCAGGGTCAGGGTTCATGGAGGCTTGGTTAGTACATGATGATCTGATAGGGTTGTGAGTTGATTTTTTATTTATCTTTCCATATATGAATACAACTTTATACACTAGTTAAATTAATTTTATGTGTCCATTAGAGATATCCTAATAATATTTTTTCTCTCACCTTACATGGGAATCTTGATGTGCATAGGGACCTTTTGATCAGGGTCCAAACTATGTGTAAGGGCCCCATGAACTATTATTGAGCAGGTTCTGGTGGATGGTGATATAGGTGACACTGGGATATACACTTGATGTAACAATGTGTCTTTTATTATTTTACTTTCATTTCCTTTTGTATTTCAATCAACTATTTTTGGGATCCCTTTTTTTGCTTGTATGAATCTGGATATTACATGTTATCCAGTTATAACATGCTATACTAAAGTTTTTATTTCCATTTATTTGATTCCTTATATATATTCATTGATTCTTTCTTTTTTCTTTGATTCTATTGTATGTTTCACCCTAATATTCATAGATACATAGGTAATAGTCTCCCCATATATTTCATAGGCCCTCACCGTTATTTCAAAACCTTTTGTGTACGGGGAGGCACACATGAGGTTAAAAACAACCTTGTCCCTGACTAGCTGATTCAAGTTATGGTGTAATAAAAATAATAAATAATAGTTAAATATCATAAGTAAGAATGAGATAAACATGTGGGTATGGTAAAAAAATCAAGGTGAAATGTTATAATTTAATATAATCATTCTTAACACAACATAGATCATAATACATGAATCAAAAAATTAGTATTTTTGGATAAATAAGTAGATATCATAGGATCATAAAATCATAATAAGGTGGAAACAACATATATTATGACTGTTTCCGACGCTTTCTTCGGGGTGCGCGCACATCCATCCGCGGAGGATGACGCGCTGCGCCTGTTGCCCCGCGTTCCCGCTTTCCAGGGGCGGGCGGCATTCACTCCTTATTTAGGGACGTCTGCTCCTTGACCGAAACGGGATGATGGGATGTCGGTTCTTCCTTCTGTGGATTCCTCCTCAGAATTCGTCACCTAGTCCAGGTATCCTTCATAGATTTAATACGTAGTTCGTGAAACTCTTCCCAGTGCCATGTTTCCATGGACGCCGGTTAATTACACTGCTTCTGTCGGGACATTCCAAAGGGTCCGGTCAGGGCAGCAACCTTCAGTCGGGGGAGTAGTCATGTTGAGACATCAATAGCATGTCTGGATGCTAGGGAACCTGGCATGTCTGTCTATTATCCCTGGTCACATGGCTTCTCGAGGGCGTGGAAGCCCGAGGCATCCCACATTGAGCGCAGGGAATTATATGTCATAGACACATATCTGAGGTTTTCCTCAGCTTCCCGTGTTTAACACAGGGTACGTCGTGAGTTTAACGTCCAGCGGAGACGGATCAACCCGACCGGAGCATTAGCTAGGATAGATCGGATTGAGAGATTCCCCTTGCAGGGATGCCGATACCGGGGCGAGCCCATGGGCAGCTGTGAAGAGGAGCGTACCGACATGGTCTCACCGAGATATGACAGTCCGGGTGAGAATCGGGATGGGTGATAGGTGGATGAATGGAGTGGAGGGGAGTGAAATGGGACCATCACAGGGGCGATGGTGAAGTTGGGCTTGAGCCTTAAAGAGGCTTCCTACGTATCCTCGTGGAAGGGAATCAAAGTCCCCGTAGTTCAGGATGGTGCCGGTGAACCGACGTGAAGGTGGACCTTGGTCCGATGGGCATCGTCAGCAAACTGATGTGAAGGTGGACCTTGGTCCGATGGGAATCATCATCATACCGAAGTGAAGGTGGACCTTGGTCCGATGGGAGATGGGCTTGAACCTCTGGAAGGTTTCCTACGTACCATGCCTTGACATGGATCAAAGTCCTCGTAGTTCGGGAGAAAAGTGAATTGGATAATGGGTGGGCTTGAACCTCGTGGAGGCTTCCTACGTACCATGCCTTGACATGGATCAAATATCTCGTAGTTCAGATTGAAAATGGGAGGGGGCTTGGCACATCGACAAGGAGACGGTCTGGGCCAATGATTGTTGGGATTGAACCTCAGGGAGGCTTCCTACGTACCATGCCTTGACACGGATCAAAATCCTCGTACTTCAGGTTTGGGGAGTCACAATGGCTTGTCGTCGGACTGGAATGCAGTTTAACGTCATGCTGGACGAGGATGGGACCCGACGTGAAGAAATGAAGGGTAGGCTTGAACCTCGTGGAGGCTTCCTACGTACCATGACTTGACATGGATCAAAGACCTCGTAGTTCAAATGGGAATGCAGTTTAATGTCATGTGGGACAAGGGGAATAGAGTTTAATGTCATGCTGGACGAAGTGTGTAGTTTAACCTCATGCTGGACGAAGACATGCAGTTTATCGTCATGCTGGACGGGGGCATGCAGTTTAACGTCATGCTGGACGAAGGCGAAACTCGACGTGAATGAACGACCGAGCAATGTGGCTTGAACCTCATGGAGGCTTCCAACGTACCATGCCTTGACATGGATCAAAGTCCTCGTAGTTCACTATGGGTGGGGGTCATGGTCGGTGCTCACTCTAAGCCCATGTGAGTCATGCTCGGGGTGAGAAACAAGAGGTTGCAAGGACCTGACGATCACGTCGTGAAGGATGCGTCTGTGAGAAACGAAGAGGGGCTTACGCGTTAGGCAGCCCATGGTGCTGGGACTTACTCCAGGATGGAGGCCCAAGGTGCGACAAAGCGCAGGGGTCACAGTTTAACGTCATGTGTTGAGGACGTGGTGCTTGGTAGTTTAACGTCCTGCATCTCGGACGAAGCAGGTTCACTCCGCACCCCTAGGACTTACATAACCGGTACCCTCTAGTCCTTGGGGAAGGGAAGGTACCAGTAAGGCCATGGTCAAGGGGGGTTGTGGAATGAACCATCAAGGGGTCCACGTTAGTGTGGCTATGTGAAGAAGGAATAGCTGTTAGCGTGCCTATGTGAAGAAGCATTCGTCAAAGCAACGCTACGAGTGGTATTGTCCATGGGAATTTGAAATCACATCATGCAAACCTGGAGGGTCACACGGGAGGAGGAATTTCTAAGCAAAGGAGTGTGCTTCGCGAAGTGGAGTGCCTTGGCCTTAACATGGGGCATAGGTGTGAGTGGAAGGTGCTTCGCGAAGTGGAACAATGTTCGCGGAGCACTGCCTCGTGAAGAAGGGGTGCCTCGCAAAGCAGGGTGCTACGAAGTAGTGTGCTTCGCGATGTGGAGCAATCCTGCCTTAGCATAGATATCACTTGTACAGGTTGGGTATTTCATGAAGCATAAATGCTCTACGGCTGCCCGGGTTCCCGTGGGAATCCCCTTCCTTCGTGAATCCCCTTGAGCTTCGCGAAGGGCATCCCTCTCGGAAGAGGGGCTCAAAACGAGACAAAGCAAAGGCGTCTCGCGAAGTAGAAGTACCTTGCGGAGCTTATGATTCCTAGGGAAAAGAGTACTTCGCGATTCGGGAGAGGAGAAGCCGAAAGGTCGGATTGTCCGTCCTCGGGACTCAGGGGGAGTCCAGTATTTATAGGGATGGGGCACTGTGAAGCAGAACTCGCGCGCCGCCTTAGGTGCTGCGTGGCGCGCTCGCGAACATCAATGTCGTCCACGGAGGGTTACCATCTCTGGAGCTTCGCGGAAGGCTCGCGAACGTCAAATGCATTCGTGAAGGGTAATTGCCTCTGGAGCTTCGCGGCGGTCACACGAACGTCAAATGCGTTCGCGGAGGGTTACCGCCTCTGGAGCTTCGCGGCGGTCTCGTGAATGTCAAATGCGTTCGCGGATGGTTACCGCCTCTGGAGCTTCGCGGCGGGCTCGATGATCGGGGCGCTTTACGTCGGTGCTTCGCGTCGGTGCTTCACGTCGGTGCTTCGCGAGGCAGCGCGCCAACCATATTTTTCGTTCCTTCCTTTCGGGCCATATTTTGGTGCCAACAAATGCCCCTCCTCAGACTTGGAGCCGCGGAGGGTGGAGGGTCGAAGTCTGAGGGAAAATCGCCAAAATTGTCGGTGGTTCGCAATGCAGCGACGTGAAGGTGGCCCATGGTGCTGACCGTGGCCACGGATCCGGACACGCCGTGATGCTCCGTGCGGGTGAGGCGCGCCGCGATGCTCCAGGGTTGCCGCCTATAAATAGGGGGGTCAACCTCTTTTGTCTTCACGTGACTTACTTGTCTTTTTGTGCTCTCGACTTCACGAAGCTCCGCGTACTATGCGAGAGCCCTCCGCAAATCGGGCTTCGCGGCGAACCGCGGGTCTCCGACTCCGCGTCCGTGCCAAGCAAACTTCTTCTTGTTGGCCTCAGCCAGACTTCGCGGCTTGGTTTTGCGACCGATCTTCGCGATCTGGCTTCGCGATTAATCTTCATGGTCTAGCTTCGCGATCCAGCTGAAAAAATTCTTTTTTGATGGCCGGAATGCAAATGGACCATCAAGAGGCTGTATTGGGGGTGCTTGCAGATGCTGCTCGTCGGGATGAGATGGCCAACTGTCCAGGCTTGGGGGAGATGGTCTGAATCCACTCGGACCACACTTCTTTGATAGATCTACTATCGGAGGGTCAGAAGGCTTATCCGCAGTGCAAGAAACTGCCATTGTATGGCTTTGGGATGAGGGATGATGTCTTCATCCCTGAGGCGAGTAGGGACGAACCAACTTGCTGGTTCAGGAGCACACCATGCCAGCACCAATGGTTCAGGGCAGCCGATGGTCATGCGCGGGAGAACTTCAAACCCGTCAACGATGACTGTCTCTACAACCATTTGAATGATATTGACGGGAAACCACTGCAACCGGAGACGTCCCCTCCCCTCTACTGCACCATGTTGAAGGCGGCTTTGCAGGACTCAAAGAAGGGGTGGTCCGATGAGTGGGACTTGCACCAAGGCGCCAACTTTACTAATGACTGGACCTGGGCCTACTGGGCAGGTGCCTCATGTGAGGAGTTCGGGGCCGAGTTGAGGAGAGTGGGGTTGTATGAGGTGGCATGGGCCTCCCAATTCCACATTTACCAACCAAAGCAACTGATGCCGGAACTGCTGAGTAGATGGTCGTCTAGGAACAATACCTTTCACCTGCATCACAGGGAGGTGGAAATCAGCATGTGGGATGTCTACCAGATTTCTGGGGTTCCGATCTTGGCGGCCATGTATGACGAGTTCCTCCCCGTCATCAGCGCGTGGGAGGATACGGAGCAAATGTCGCGACTGGCATCAGCGCTGATGGCACTCGTCCCTGGAGAGGACAAGGAGGCAGTGAGGGATTTCCACTTTTGGACATGGTTCAAATGTTTCTTGAATTTCCCAGAGAATCGAGAGTTCCCTCTGAGGCCTCAAACTTGTCCAAGGAGGCCCAACGGGGCAAGGGGCACTCATATTGGCGGGTCTTGGAGGACAGCCAATGGAAGACTTGGGGTTTCAGTGTCAGCACTGAACAAAAGCCAATAGTCAGGCTAGCGGCATTCATCGTGGTTGTCATCGGTGTTTGGATCCTACCGGTGAGGGATACAAGCATGGGGGTGCGGCCCAGCTCGTTTATCATGGCGTCGATGCTGGCCATGGGGCAGCGGATCAATATGGGGATTCTGATGCTCACCAAACTGTACAGAATGTTGTGGCACATTAGCAAGGGCAAGAAGCCGCCAAGGATATGCGGGCCCTTCCACCTCTTGTATGGGTGGATCACAGCGCATATCAGGGGGATTTACGAGTATCCAAACCCCATTTCTCTGCCGGGATCGAACTTCCGCCCCTCCATCCTGAACGTGGTCGGGAGCATCCCGTTCAAACTAGCTGTGCCGATGGTGTTGAATCGGGTGTGGAGGGCGGATGAGTTTAATTTTCACCCCTTCCCATTGCCGACGGGGATACTTACTGATGACGGGCATGGAACAGAAGAACATCGGGCTTACCTCCTAGCCTTTCGAGGTGGAGTTTTGGTAGCACAGATAGATCGTGAGCCACTCTGCAAACCGTACACCCCGCATCGGTTTGCGAGGCAGTTTCTGTGCCTCCAGTGGCTGACCCCACAGGTCTACTTGGAGGTGCGTCACGAGGAGCACCCATGTGTGATGAGGCAGTTGTGGGTCATGTTCACATGGGAAGATGGGAAGATGCGGATTGCATTGCCTCCATCCGCCGCCGCTTTCGGATTGGTGAGGGAGTACGCCATCAGTTGGGAGGCTACTTACCCAGGGGAGATGTTGAAGCAACCAACTATTCGGGTCGATGACGGTGGGCCTCCTCGATCTCGAGGTCAGGGTTGGAGGGCAGCTAGGGCCGCTCGCGGTAGTAGGGCTGCCATGGCTGAGAGACCCGCACCGGCTGAGGGTATGGCAGCAGCGGTGGATTCGGTGATTCTGGAAGAGCATGGCCATCCGGAGGGGCAACCACCGAGGGGATTTCGTAGGATATCTACTCAGGCTCCACGGAAGCGCCTGCGTCATATTGACATGGAAGAGGATGTCGTCTTGCCGGAAGCTTGGGACATTTGGGATGTCAACTGGCAATTCCTCAGCCCACCTGAGATATGGGCCCACCAGGATTGCCTCGGGATGGAATTACTGGGCATAGGCCTAGTTCGGGATGGATTCATGGAGTCTCTGGCGAAGGCATAACAATACCTGGACGAGCTGGAGTATTACATCCACTATAGTGGTGTCCCTCGCCCAATGATAGACCGGGTGAGGGTACTATTGAATCAAACGGTCCCCCCACAGTTATCGGCTACCGATCTGAGGGAGCGCTTCCCCCTGCCGGAAGAATCAGAGGACTCCTCTCGAGAGGATGAGATTGGAGGAGGGCGAGGTCGGAGACTGAGGCTCAGATTCTGACAAATTCGCAGAGGCCCTCGAGATAGCATTCCGAACTTCTTTCCCTATGATCCATCCTTGGGTCACTATGAACTTCTCACTGATGTTTGAGCCATGCAGAAGGAACTTGTTCACAGGCCTCGTTCTCGCCCCTTTGCGGGTGATGATGTGGGACCTTCAGAACCCGCGCCTATGGCTACGTCCAGTTCCGCGTCTGGTGGGACCAGAGCACTCGAGGTGGCACCTCTGGAATCTCCAGACCTTCCAACAGTATACGGAGGGCCTCGCCTCGGGGACCCGTCAGTACCGGCTCAAGAACAGCGCCAAGAGGTTGATCTCCGTAAGTCTTTTTAACTGGTTCCCTTGTCATCGTATGTAGACTATGCCCACCAACTAACGTTTATGTCCCTCTATGTCTCACAGTTCTCCAACTGGCGTGGGCTGCTACGGCAAGACTGGTCGGGATGTCTGGTGGCGTCCCTCCTAGGGGCATGCTGGTGATGGTGGCGATAGTCCCCCTATCTCTTAAAGCTGCGACACACATCATCACTGGCGGGACAACCAGTAGGGTCGCACCCAAAGTCATTGAGGTGGACTCCGAGGAAGAGGATCAACCGGTCGGTCCTAGTCTTGTCATGCCTGCTTCGGCGCCAGGCGTCATGCTGGATTCAACACCAGATGTAGATCCTGCCGAGGATTTCTTGCGGGCGTATCCCATGTACGAGCCTGCCAATCGCGCGGACTAGGACGAAACGGCCTCTGACAAGGAAGACAACAGCATAGTCCACCGCCGGTCATGGAAGCTGATCACGCGCTTTTTCAAGGACACCCCCCAAATGCAATGGCTAGCCGAAATGGATAGACTCCGCTCGCGGTTGCGCGAACTGTGTGCTGAGGGAGTGGATTCCCAACGTCCTCACGTACTCATCCGAGATCTTATGGCTGAGAAGATCCGAGAGCATGATCGTGGGCTCAGCGTGGGCTGGCAGCGGAGGACGGCGACCAGCATCGAGAAGCTCCATGAGGCTGAAGGCGAGGTCCAACAGATGCAGACCCGGGAAGACGAGCATTCAGCCTCTCTTGATGCACAATCTGAGCTGGTTTCACGGTTGAAGGCCCAGCTGGCAGAGGCAGAAGAGCATATTGGGCAAACCTCTAGAAAGATGGCTGCCATTCAGGCTGAGGTAGAGAGGGCCAAGGCCAAGGCTGAAAAATTACGCCCCGCCGCTGCTGAGGAGGAGTGGGAGCTGAGTCAGCGGTAGCAAGCTTTGGACGCCACAAGCCAACGGGTGGCGGAGCTGCAACGCTCTTTTGACGGGGTCAACCCATCCATGGGGGGAGTCAACCCCCGGGTATTGTAACAAAACCTAAAAACCTTTTATTGGTACTTTCATGCTTCAATTTTTCTTTCTTTGTTTTGAATTCCATAGCGCGCACGATTTCCTCTGTTTGAATCGCCTTGTTACATCCCTACAATGTTTGCGGGGCGTCCGACGACAATTCCCCAAGCCCACGTGGGTCGAGCCCAATGTGAGAAACAAGAGATAGTTGCCCTCTCATCCCACCTAACATAGGAGTGGGGACCATGCTCCGGGCATCCGGGATTCAGATTACCAGTCCGGATTTCTGAAAGATGAGAGAGGCTTGATCGGAGAAGGAACTTCCAGGGTAGCTGAATTACAGTTTTTCAGCGTGCTCTTATGCACTAACGGGGCAACTCCAGGGGCGCTAAAATCGGTCCAAACAGATGAAAATGGGAATCATGAATCACGATACCCAAGATTTGGAACACTGTGGGGGTGGCGTGACAATAAGGGACAACTGTTAACCTTGGAGGAGAAGCGGTATCCTTACTGCGTTAGCCTGTAATGGGGACAACAAATGAGGGTCGACCGTTGACCATGTTTGAAACACGGGACCATGTCACAAGTGTTGTCTATCAATCCTTCGGGACATTGGCCCAGGACAGTGGGCAGACCATAGGTCGACATCCATACTGTTAGGGGGTCCTTCCATACATGACCCGTCTTTCGGAACGTTGGCCCAGGATGGTAGGTGAGCCGATGCGGCATGAGACCAGGCCGTTAGGGGGTCCTGTAAGACATGAAAGGGGACGAGGGTCCCAATAAGGGGCACACAAAGCATGGAATATGGAGTGATGGTTTGTCCGAACAGAATCCAACACTTAGGTAGTTACACCACCGTGGTGGGAGTACACCATATGGGCACATTTGTCTGATCATGGATCATTCTTTCTTTTAGACAGGGCCTCTCTGGCGAGGGGATCTGTCACTTCCCAATGGGATCTTGGGGCATCCTGAACTTGTTCAGGGTAGAACCGCAGTTTAGTGTCATGCGTTGAGGACACGTAGACTCCTGTAGTTTAACGTCATATGATAGGACGTGGAATAAAAGGGAAGATCCTAGGGAGCGTGTGGTGCGGTAGATATGAAACTGAGTTGAATGAGGACTTGGAGTCCAAATCATACCACATACCCCTGGAGGAAACTCTTCAGGTCGAGGGACCAAGAGTGAGGATTAGGCTGGGCCTGAAGCAGAGTGGTCGGGCGTTCCTACGTACCCCATGAGGATGGGAATCAAGCCATACGTAGTTCTGGAGGCACAATTTAACATCATGTGGGATGACGAGAAGCCTGGTCGTATTGGTACACATCCTGCCAAAACTACTAAGCCCACGTGAGTCGTGCTCGGTGTGGGAAACAAGCAGTAGTGGTGGGAATTTCCCGACACAAAAAGGGTCATGTTAGGGCAAAGGGACGCTTGGTGAATACCGGCCCAATAACACTAACACGATCATTTAGAGCACCTAGATGCGCGAAGAGAAAGAGCCGAGTATGATGGAATTCCACTTGAACATGAGGAAGTGGAAATGTGTGAATCATGGCACTCGAGATTCAGATCACGATGATGGCGGCATGACGATGGATGATAACTGTTAACCGTGGTGGAAAACCAGCATCCATATCGCGTTAGCCTAGAATGGGGACAAACAAATGAGGGTCTTCTGTTGACCCTGTTCGAAACACGGGACCATGTCACAAATGTTGCTAGATATCCTCAGGGACGTTGGCCCGAAACGATTGGAGGGCCTTTAGGTCCAGCATTCATGGAGAGCCCATAAGCCTAGTAGCCATGTCATCCGAGGGTCCTTTTGGATGTGGAAGAGGATGAGGATCCAAATAGAGAGCTCACGAAGCTTGTTCATGGGATGAGGGGAATGTCCCTATGAAAATCCCACACTTCGGGCTCTTAGTCGAAACACATCTGAATACGACAATGAGACGTATTAGATAGGGGGAGCAAATTCCTTTCCCATAGTGAGATCTTAGTTTAGGGTCGTATAATTCGGACCATGGATGGGTAAGGGGAGCAGGGGATACATGGAAAGGCGGTTACAAAACCCGATGTGAATGAGGACCTAAGCCCTACTTACCATGCATTCTCTGGGGAAATGCTCGAGTCGAGGGACCGAACACGAAGGTTAGGCTGGGCCCGCGGGGAAGTTCCTGGGCGCTCTTACGTATCTCATGAGGATGAGAATCAAGCCATACGTAGTTCTGAATGGTGGAATGGTAATATACCAGCGCCAGGGGAAAAGGGGAGTGTGGTCATGGCCCTTGCACTAAAAGAAGCGGAATTTGATAAATCTTGATTGTTCTTTGAGGTGAATGGTTTTTTTGTGCAGCGACAGGCCTAGAATAGTAGGTCGTGATCTCGCCACAAGGATCAAGCCATGGTGGGAGTTGACAAATGGCATAGCACGTGACCAATACCCAACGTGATGTCCTCTACAACGAGGTCACCACAATGCAGTGCCGTTTTTCGTCGTACGGCCAGGACGATAATGTCATAGTTTAGGGTCGTATGATAGGACCAAGCATGCATTTTATCGTCATGCAGCACAGACGTAGCAGAAACAATGCTAGGAGGGAAATGTGCGCAGTGTTATAAAACACAATTGACGGAGACATGATCCCGCATCAAATTGTATGCCTATCGGAGAGGGATACCTTATTCCAAGGGGCCTATATAGAGGTAGGAGGTGAAATGGGGAGATTTACTGGTTCCCTAAATGGGCTGTACCCGAAGACTGGGTGTCTGGGCGGTCCTACGTATCCCATGAAGATGGGAATCAAGCCACACGTAGTTCTGAAGGGTGCCTTTTAATGTCATGATGGACAAGGAATAGGATGGATAAATCTCAGAACGGGGGTGTGCGTGGTGCAGCCATTGCAAACCCGACGCGAATGAGGGCATAATCCCGCACCACGTCACGCGGTCCCGTAGTCGGGGTCCTGAAGGCAGGACCAGAGAGGTGAATTTGCTGAACTCAAGCTGGACCCAAAGACAAGGGGTCTGGGCATTCTTACGTATCCCATTAAGATGGGAATCAAGATGAACGTAGTTCCAGATGAGAAACTTAGATTATGGTCTTAGAGCTTGAACCGTGGATGGTGACAACTTCCTGAGTAAGCACAGATGTCAACCCGATTCCTAAGCCCACGTGAGTTAAACTCGGTGTGGGAAACAAGGGGGGTATCCTCATCGTAATATTGGGGCGAGTCAAATGGGAGTTGGTAGAGAGCCCCAAAGGACATCTTTGACGTGGCTTGTTCCCCCAACACGCGGACGTGCACGGAAGAAAGGTTCCACGAGTTCTGAGACTCTACATGGACACAGTGAAGTGATGAAGGGTGTGAATTGTGCACCCGACATTTTGGGCTTAATGGGTTAGCATGGCGATAGAGGAAAACCGTTAACCATGGTGGAAACGTAGCATCCATATCGCATTAGCCTGAGGTGGGAACAACAAATGAGCATCGACTGCTGACCATATTCGTAACGCGGGATTTTATCAATTTGTTGTCCAAAACCCTTGGGGGCGTTGGCCTGTAACGGTAGGAGAGCCCTTGGGCGTAGTATCCAGGTCATTCTTGGGGGTCCCTCCGGGTGTGAAAGATGATGAAAGCCTTGATGCAGGGATACACAAAGCCTAGAAAGCGGGTGCGGACGTGTCTGAGTAAAGCATGGCATTCCAGGTAATAAACCAGAGTACTCTTAGGCACATCGGTGAAATGCCGAAAAGGGATCGATGAAACAGCTCAGGAGGGAGAGGTACATGGCGTGGTCATTACAAGATCATCGTGAATGAGAAAATAACCTCACGCCACACCATACACCCCTGTAAAGGAGGACCTGGGCCGTGGCCTGGGAAGGCCAAGGGGCTTGATGGTTAGGCATTGGTCAGGAAGGCCTGACGTGCTTGCAGTTTAACGTCTTGCAATGAGGATGGGGGTCGGGGAACCGAGAAGGCCAAGGGGCCTGAGGTTGGGCCTCGTAAGAGGTGGCGTACGACATGGTACATGATCCCGGCGTGAATGAGAATGTAGTCTCGCACCACACCGTACACCCCTATGGGGAATCGGGGCCATGGGCCCGATTGCTAGCATCACCCAGGGGGAAGTTTGTCACTTCGGGATGGAGCAGAACGAATCATTTCACTCAATGTTTGGGACATCTCGGGGTGGATCCGAAGATCCAGGACACTGTTGATCATGTTCGAAATACAGTGTTCCTATGGGAGCAACAAATGAGCGTCGACCGCTGACCAAATTCGCAACGCGGACTTGTATCGGCTTGTTGCTTGAAAACCCTCAGGGGCGTTGGCCCGTATCGGTAGGAGAGCCCTCGGGCGTAGTATCCAGGCTATTCTTGGGGGTCCCTCTGGGTGTGCAAAAATGATGGAATCCCAGTCAAGGAGTGGGTGAAGCTTAGCTGTATCCATCCACGAAAGAGGCAAACATCTCTAGGGGGGATGTGCAGTCGGGTCGAGGCTTGCTCGATGTGTGTTGGGGAAAAAGTATTCACCCTGCCATATCTTGACCCGAGGGGAAGATTTTGGCTTTTGGGCTAGGCCAATAGACGAAATTCCCGGGCGTTCCTACGTTTCCCATTAGGGCGGGAATCAATCCATACGTAGTTCTTGAAGGCCATGCAGTTTAGCGTCATGCGGTAAGGACGCGGGGGGATAGAAGAACGGGAGTGGGCACATGGTGTGACCCTTACAATCCTTGTGCGAGAAGGGTTGTATGGTAAGGGTTAAGAAAGCCTTCCCCTCGCTACACAAGGAGCCTCTGATGAAACTATTCCCAGGGGGGTAGTGGAAGAGAAAAGCTTGGGGCTGGGCTCAAGACGAGGTGTCTGACCATTCCTACGTATCCCATGAAGATGGGAATCAAGCCACACGTAGTTCTTGAAATGCAGTTTAACGTCATTCGGGATGAGGAGCATCTCATTTGGGGATATGTATGGTACAGCGGGTAATCCAACGTGAATGAGGACATAATCCCATACCATACCGTACAATCCCGTAAGAGGGTAAGTCGGGGAAAACCAGCTCACGGTTTAATGTCTCACGGTGAAGATGGGGGGCCAGGGGCCCGAGGAGGCCAAGGGGCCTGAAGCTGAGCCTCGGTCAAGAAGGACTGACCGGCTTGCAGTTTAACATCTTGCAGTAAGGATGGGGGGAGATCATAGTTTAAAGTCATAGAGCTCGGACTATTTTGTAGTTTATTGTCTTGCAGGATGAAGATGTAGTTTAAGGTCATGCAGGACTTTACAGTTTAGAGTCGTGTTGGACCATAATGTGCAGTTTAGGGTCATGCGGGACTGTTTCGCATTTTATTGTCTTGTAGGACTAAGATGCAGTTTAAGTTCGTGCGAGACCATAATGTGCAGCTTAGGGTTGTGCAGGACCCTTTTGCCCTAGGCAAAGTATCGCTTAAGGAACTTAGAATTGGTAGGAGGGGTTATATGCTCTCCATCCATGGTCACCAAGGAGTATGCTCCATTGGGGTAAACCTTATGGATGATATAAGGCCCTTCCAACTTGGGTTCTAATTTGGGTGGTTTCCTACTGGGAATCATTGGCGCTCGAAGGGCCAGTACCAGGTCGCCCTGTAGAAAAGATCGGAGACGAACCTTCTTGTTGAAGGCCCTCGTTATCTTATCCTGATGCCTTTCCAGATAGTGCAGGGCATGAAGCCGGTTCTCGTCTAGTGCTTCTAATTCAGCTAGACGGATCTCGACTACCTCATCTGATGTCTGGTGATCATAAACTGCAGTGCATAACGATGGCAGCTGGATCTCAATGGGTAGGACGGGCTCAGCTCCATACACCAGGGAATGTGGGGTCACCTGGGTAGAGTTGCGAGTCGTCGTCCGGTAAGCCCGGAGGGCGTTGGGGAGCTTGTCCGGCCAAATTTTCTTGTTCTGACCAACCATCTTCTGCAGAATGTTAGAAAGGGTTTTATTGAACGCCTTGATCTGTCCATTTGCCTGCGCATAGTAGCGGGAGGTATGATTCAACTGGATGTCGTACTTGGCATACAATTTCTTCAGTTCAGCCACTCGGAAGTTGGTGCCATTATCGGTGAGGACGGCGTGAGGGACCCCAAACCGGTGGATAATGTTGGAGCTCACAAAGGCAACGATAGAACGGGCCTTGAACTCTTTGAGCGGAACTGCCTCTGCCCACTTGGAGAAGAAATCTGTAGCAGTCAGGATGAACCTACACGGGCGGGCTGTTGCTGGTGGATACGGTCCCACTACATCAAGTCCCCATATCGCAAATGGCCAAGAGTACTTGGTGGGGTGGAGGGGCTCCGGTGGCCGATGCAGGAAGTTGGCGTGAACTTGGCACGCATGGCATCTCTTGGCATATCCAATACAATCGTGGATCATAGAGGGCCATCAGTACCCCAACCTCCGGATTTGATGGGACAGCTTCGGTCCAGCTTGATGGGCGCCACAGGAACCGGCGTGAACCTCTGGCATAACTTGAGGTATCTCTACTCCTTGGATGCAACTGAGGAGGACACCATCGAAACTCCGCTTATAAAGGATCTGTTCAAGACCAGGGCCGCTCTGGAGGGTAAATTCCACCGCGCAGCGTCAGATTCTCTCACGCTCGGCCCGGTTGTCCGGGAGGCAACCATTTTGGAGATACTCAACAAAAGGGGCCCTCCAGTCGGGAGTGGCTTCAACCACTGTCTCTGATGAACCTGAGACCCCTGACGTAAAGGGTCCGGCGGTGAGATGACCTACCCGCAGGCCATCATTGTCCTCTTGGGTGATGGGGGCAATGAATCTCCGATGTGCCACTTGTATGATCAAATCATCTTGCTCGGCTTCTGCGAGCGATGCGGCCAAGCCAGCCAAGGCGTCTGCTTGACCGTTCGGTGACCGTGGGACATGGGTAACCTCTGCTCGAGAAGAGAACTGGGACATTAGGCAGAGGGTGTACTCCAGCAACGGTGCAAGCTCCGGCTTCCTGACGACGTAGTCTCCATTAACATGTTTGATTACCAGCTCGGAATCTCCCTTCACATGTAGATGGGGCACATGGATCTCAAGGGCCAACTCGAGGCCGGTGATGAGAGCCTGGTACTCTGCCTCATTGTTCGTACAACCTTCTGACAACATGAATGAGTATGGCCGGACGGCCTGCGCCGAGGTAATGAAGACAATACCCAGGCTCACTCTATTGATCTTGGGATCGTTAAGCCTCCTACCGGTGGGGCTCTGGGAGGCGCCGTCGAAATGAATTTTCCAACACGGGACAACATGATCGACGGAGAGGATCATCTCATCAGGGAAATCCAGGTCAAGGGATTGATCCGCAGAGGTTGGATGGGCAGCTAAAAAGTCTGCCAACGCCTGTCCCTTAATGGCCTTCTGAGTTACGAACCTGATATCAAACTGCTGGAGAATCACTGCCCACCGTGCTAGTCGGCCAGTCAGTATGGGGCGGTTCAGGATGTACTTCAGTGGGTCTTCCTGGGAGACCAATTGCACCTCATGGTGCTGCAGGTAATGTCGCAACTTCTGCACGGCGAAGATGAGTGCAAGGTAGCTCTTTTCGATAGGGGAGTATCTGACCTCCATATCGAGAAGCATGCGGCTGAGATAGTAGAGACTATTCTCAGTACCCTCGTTATTCTTCTGGGTGAGCAACACACCGAGGGATCTCTCTAGGGCGGTCACATAAAGGACCAGCGGCTTTCTGGAGACGGGTGGCATCAAGACCAGAGGTTGGAGCAGATACTGCTCGATTTCATCAAAGGCGGTCCGACACTCCTCATCCCATTCGTAGGCAGCACCCTTCTTCATCAGTCGGGAAAAGGGATTACACTTGCCGGCCAGATTCACGATGAATCGGCGTATATAGGCTAAGTGGCCTTGAAGGCCTTGAAGATCCTGAATGTTGCTCGGGGGAGGCATTTGGCTGATGGCCTTGATCTTCTCCAGGTCGATCTCGATACCTCGGTATTTGACAACAAAGCCCAGAAACTGCCCAGAGGTGAGCCCAAAGGCACACTTCAACGGGTTCATCTTTAGGTGACGGGAACAGAGGAAACCGAACACTTTCTCAAGGTCTTTGAGATGGTCCTGGCGCTGACATGATTTGACTACGAGGTTATCCACGTAGCATTCCACCAATGTCCCAAGGATCGGTTTGAATATGCAATGCATGGCCCTCTGATAAGTGGCACCTGCATTCTTCAAACCGAATGGCATAACCTGGTAGTAAAAGGTACCTTGGGGAGCCCTGAAGGCAGTGGAATCCTCGTCTTTGGGGGCCATCCGGATCTAGTTGTACCCGGATTATCCATCCGTGAAAGAGAGGGCTTGTAACCCGGCCGTGGTGTCAATCAATAACTCCGTCACTGGGAGTGGGAAGTCATCCTTTGGGCAGTTGCGATTAAGATTGCGGAAGTCGATTCAGACTCTGATATTCCCATTCTTCTTCCTGACTGGCACAATGTTGGGAAGCCACTTGGGGTACTAGACTTCCTTAATGAAGTTGGCTTTGATAAGCTTGTCAACTTCGGCCTCAACCATAGCACCATGAGAAGGGTGCATTTTCTTGGGGGGATACTTAAACCCACGATTTTTTGCCGGGAGGCCCAGATGGTGAACGGATACCTAGGGATCCAGTCCTGGAATCTCGTTGTAACTCCAGGAAAACACGTCACGGTGTTGTTTGAGTAAGTCTATGTATTGCTGCCGCTCCTTGGGGGATATGGCTGCACTGATCAATGTGGGTTTCGGATCTGCCTCGCTACCAAGGTTCACCTGTACCAGTTCATCAACTGTGGTAGAGAGGCCTTCCTTAAAGGCGGGGGGAGCATTCTCTAGGTCTTCCTCCCCACCCGTGGGGGGACTTCCCGCAACGGGAGATACTTCTGGGCTATCAAAATCTGAGGGGAAGCTGGTGCCGGCTCGGGGAGCAGCGGTCGTCACATCGGGAGACTCAATTGCTATTGAGACCATAGCAATGAAAGTGGTCGATCCTATCCCATCTGGCCTTCTGCCTAAGAAGCCACGTTTGATGATATCGAAGCAGTGGTGACGTGTCGGCCTGAGTCGGTGGATTCCAGCCCGGCAGAAGAGACACGTATGGCGTACCGCCGTTGTCATAAGCTTGACATTCTGGTACCGTACAGGGGTAGGAGGTTCTAGGATGACCTGAGCCTGGTTGATGTAGGAGTACAAGGTGATTTTCCACCGTCGCTTGGACATGGGAACATGCCCTCCTTGCGTACCCGAAACAACAAAACACTGCCCCATGTTGGGGGTCGTGGCCTCCAATCGGTGGATCGGGAGGATGTAGGTGTCATCCATGCTTGCCCAGGGATCACTTGTGACCGGGGCGGGTTCATCCTCACTCACTACGGGAAAAATGAGCAATTGCGACGGGTTATTTGCGACGGGATTAAATCCCGTCGCAAATAGTCATGTTAAAAAAGTATTTGCGACGGGGATGTACCCCCGTCGCAAATAATGAGGCATTTGCGACGGGATTGCTTTCCCCGTCGCAAATAGTTTTCCCGCGATGCGCGCCAAATCGCGGGAAACGTATTTGCGACGGGGAAATATTCCCGTCGCAAATAGCCGGCGGCGGTAAATGGTATTTGCGACGGGAATATTCCCCCGTCGCAAATACTATGTCGGCAGAGGGTTATTTGCGACGGGACCCGTCGCAAATAACTATTTACCGGTTGACCGTAATAAATGTTGGCGAAGGTATTTGCGACGGGTCCCGTCGCAAATAATACTATTTGCGACGGGAATCCCGTCGCAAATGGACCCGTCGCAACTAATCTAACCTATAAATACCCCCATCCGTTTTTTTCATTTCATTCTCATTCTTTATCTTCTCTCTCTCTCAGAATCATATTTCTAGAGTTTAGTTTTTCTCCAGTTTAAGTTTTTTCTCCGGAGCTGATATTAAAGTTTTGAAGAACGATCAGAACAGATCAATTTTCAAGGTATTTATCTTCATTTTAATTTTTTATTTATTTTTAATTTTTTATTAGTTTTTATTATTATTAATTAGTTGTAATTTAATTTTGTTTACATTGTTTTATTACTTAATAAATTTAAATTATTAGTATTGTTTATATGGTAATTAGGAATAATTAGTAATAATTTTTAATAATTAAGAATAAATATTAATAACTAGTAATAAATACCAATAATTAGGAATAAGAACATTATTACATTATTAGTTTATTTTATTATTAATATTAAAATAATATAATTTTTTATATATATACAGTTCTTTTTTCATCTGTGTGTTTGCTGTCTTCACATGTATTATTTGTATGTGGAGATAGAAAACGCACAGATGAAAAAAGAACTGTATATAAATTAGAAAATTATATTATTTTAATATTAATAATAAAATATATTAATAATGTTATTATTTGTAATTATTGGTAATTATTTGTAATTATTGATAATTATTCATTTTATTACTAATAATTATCAATAATTAAGAATAATTAGTAATAATTACCAATAATTAACAATAATTAGTATTAATTACCTATAATTAGTATTAATTACCATTAATTAGTATTAATTACCAATAATTAGTATTAATTACCAATAATTCGTAATAATTAGGAATAATTAACAATAATTACTAATAATTAGGAATAATTAACAATAATTACGAATAATTAACAATAATTAGTAATAATTAGGAATAATTAGGAATAATTAGTAATAATTAAGAATAATTAGGAATAATTAGTATTAATTAGGAATAATTAGTAATAATTACCAATAATTAGGAATAATTAGGAATAATTAGTATTAATTACAAATAATTAGTATTAATTAGGAATAATTAGTATTAATTACAAATAATTAGTATTAATTACAAATAATTAGTCTTAATTACCAATAAGTAGTATTAATTACCAATAATTAGTATTAATTACCAATAATTCGTAATAATTAGTATTAATTACCAATAATTCGTAATAATTAGGAATAATTAACAATAATTAGTAATAATTAGGAATAATTAACAATAATTAGGAATAATTAGTAATAATTAGGAATAATTAGGAATAATTAGTAATAATTAGGAATAATTAGTAATAATTAGGAATAATTAGTAATAATTAGGAATAATTAGTAATAATTAGGAATAATTAGGAATAATTAGTATTAATTAGGAATAATTAGTATTAATTACCAATAATTAGTATTAATTACCAATAATTAGTAATAATTACCAATAATTAGTTTTAATTACAAATAATTCGTATTAATTACAAATAATTAGTATTAATTAGGAATAATTAGTATTAATTACCAATAATTAGTATTAATTACCAATAATTAGTATTAATTACCAATAATTAGTATTAATTACCAATAATTAGTATTAATTACCAATAATTAGTAATAATTAGGAATAATTAACAATAATTAGTAATAATTAGGAATAATTAACAATAAGTAGGAATAATTACGAATAATTAGTATTAATTAGGAATAATTAGTAATAATTACCAATAATTAGTATTAATTACCAATAATTAGTATTAATTACCAATAATTAGTAATAATTAGGAATAATTAACAATAATTAGTAATAATTAGGAATAATTAACAATAATTAGTAATAATTAGGACTAATTAACAATAATTAGGAATAATTAGTATTAATTAGGAATAATTAGTAATAATTACCAATAATTAGTAATAATTACCAATAATTAGTAATAATTACCAATAATTAGTATTAATTAGGAATAATTAACAATAATTAGTAATAACTAGGAATAATTAACAATAATTAGTAATAATTAGGAATAATTAACAATAATTAGTAATAATTAGTATTAATTAGGAATAATTAACAATAATTAGTAATAATTAGTATTAATTAGGAATAATTAGTAATAATTACCAATAATTAGTATTAATTAGGAATAATTAGTAATAATTACCAATAATTAGTATTAATTACCAATAATTAGTAATAATTAGGAATAATTAACAATAATTAGTAATAATTAGGAATAATTAACAATAATTAGTAATAATTAGGACTAATTAACAATAATTAGGAATAATTAGTATTAATTAGGAATAATTAGTATTAATTAGGAATAATTAGTATTAATTACGAATAATTAGTAATAATTACCAATAATTAGTAATAATTACCAATAATTAGTAATAATTACCAATAATTAGTAATAATTAACAATAATTAGTAATAATTACCAATAATTAGTATTAATTACCAATAATTAGCAATAATTACCAATAATTAGCAATAATTACCAATAATTAGCAATAATTACCAATAATTAGTATTAATTACTAATAATTAGTAATAATTACGAATAATTAGAAATAATTAGAAATAATTAGAAATAATTACCAATAATTAGCAATAATTAGCAATAATTAGCAATAATTTGAAATAATTAGCAATAATTAGAAATAATTAGCAATAATTAGAAATAATTAGCAATAATTAGAAATAATTAGCAATAATTAGTAATAATTAGTAATAATTAGCAATAATTAGGAATAATTAGTAATAATTAGGAATAATTAGGAATAAGTAGGATTAATTAGGAATAAGTAGGATTAATTAGGAATAATTAGGATTAATTAGGAATAATTAGTAATAATTGCCAATAATGACCAATAATTGCCAATAATTACCAATAATTGCAAATAATTAGGAATAATTGCAAATAATTAGGAATAATTAGGAATAATCAGGAATACTCAGGAATACTCACGAATACTCACGAATACTCACGAATACTCACGTATAATCACGAATACTCACGAATAATCACGAATACTCACGAATACTCACAAATAATCAGGAATACTCACAAATAATCAGGAATACTCAGGAATACTCAGGAATACTCAAGAACACTTAGCAAAAAATTGACAATTGACGACCCTTTAAGATTTGAACATGTTAATAATAGAACAAAGTTTGTTCTGAATATTGATAATTTTAATATTTTTTAATTTTTTTTATTATTTTAATAATATTAATATTGTTTTTTCGTAAATATTGATAATATTTTTTTTATTACTAATAATTAGTAAACGAAATCTGCTTGGATAATGAAGGGAAAATTTATAACCATCTCCACAACGATGATTATCAAATTTCCTTTCATTATTCAAGCAGTTTTCCTTTTGCTAAGTATTGCTAAGTATTGCTAAATTAGTAATAAATAGTAATAATTAGCAATAAATTGTAATAATTAGTAATAAATTGTAATAATTAGTAATCCTTGCTTGAGTGTTTTTTCTAACAAATTATTCAAAACCAGTAATGCTTTTATATTTTATAGAAAAATATGGAACAGCGAGGTCGTCAACAGTCATTATTAGATGACCGCATATGGATAAATCAACGCAGAAATCCAAATGGTTCTGGTTTAAATCCAGTATATATAGAGGGTGTGGAGATTTTTTTATCATTTGCGGCATCAAATTCAGAATTTGTTTCAGAAGGAAAGATAAAATGCCCTTGCAGAAAATGTGCATTGAGAACGTTTGACACGTTTGACAAAGTGGGGGAACATCTCTTGCGTTTTGGTTTTCAAGCTGATTATGTTTTTTGGTATCAACACGGTGAACGCAGTTCCAGAGCAGCTGATACCAACTTGATTCCGGATCCATCCCAGTTTCAAGATTTAGTACATGATGTTGCAGGTTCATCTGTTCAACATACAGAAACTCCGGCTGATATAGCTTCAAATCCTGAGTTGGGACCGTCTGAATTTTATGAGTTGTTGAAGTCTGCTGAGGATGCATTATATCCTGGCTGCAAGATGAGCAAATTAGAAGCAGTTGCAAAATTTATGGCTATCAAATCAGATAACGGAATGTCAAACACATGTTTTGACCAGATATTTTCTTTGCTGAAAACACTGTTACCCGAAGGAAATGTTTTACCTGCAAATTACTATGAAAGTAAGAGGTTGGTTCGAAATTTGGGGCTTACTTGTCAGAAGATTCATGCATGTTCAAATGACTGCATTTTATATTCAGGGGAAAATGAGTCGTTGGATAGTTGTCCCACATGTGGGCAACAGAGATATAAAGAAGGACAACACGGGAAGTCTGGTTTGATTCCTGTAAAACAGTTGAGATATTTTCCGCTTACATCCAGACTTCAGCGTTTATTCATGTCTAAGAATACAGCGACAATGATGTCATGGCATAAAGAGAATATTTCAACCGATAAAAGCTTGAATCATCCAGCCGATGGTGATTCATGGAAACATTTTGATAGAGTGCATCCATCATTTGCTTTAGAAGCTAGAAATGTTCGACTGGGCCTTTCCACTGATGGTTTCTGTCCGTTTGGATCTTATGGTAGTCAATATTCATGTTGGCCTGTTTTTTTAACTCCGTATAATTTACCTCCATGGATGTTGATGAAGGAGCCATATATCTTTTTGACTTTACTAATTCCAGGACATCCGAAGAAAAATATTGATGTTTATTTGAAGCCATTGATTGATGAATTAAATTTATTGTGGAGTACTGGTGTCAGTACATATGATGTTGCAACGAAACAGAATTTCATACTGAGAGCAGCATTGATGTGGACAATAAGTGACTTCCCGGCTTATGGGATGTTATCTGGCTGGAGTACACATGGTCAGAAATCATGTCCTTACTGTATGGGAGAGAACAAAGCATTTATGCTCATTCATGGAAAGAAACCTTGTTATTTTGACTGTCATCGCAGATTTCTTCCAGCTGATCATCCTTTTCGCAGAAACAGATCTCATTTCAGAAAAGGAACAGTTGAAAGGGATGGACCTCCAAAAATGCTATCAGGTTCGGAGTTAAAATCGGTTGTATTTTCATTACCTCCCATCACTTTTGGTCCCACAATAAACCAACAGAAAATTTCTGGTTTTGGGAAAGAACACAATTGGATTAAACGTAGCATATTTTGGGATTTGCCATATTGGTCTGATTTGTTGGTCCGACACATGTTAGATGTCATGCATATTGAGAAGAACTGTTTTGATAATTTGTTTCATACAGTTTTGGATACGCCAGGAAAGAGCAAAGACAATGTAAATGCACGTTTAGATCTTGCCCAAATTTGCAGACGTCCAGAATTGGAACTATTTGAGAATGTCAGAACAGAAAGGTTACTGAAACCAAAAGCAGCTTATACACTGTCTAAAGAAAACCGTTTATTATTTTGTCAGTGGATTGCAGATTTGAGACTTCCAGATGGCTGTGCTTCCAATTTGGGTAGATGTGTAAAGAATGGTCATATTACTGGATTGAAAAGTCATGATTGTCATGTTATAATGGAGAGACTTCTACCAATTGGATTAAGAGGTCTGTTGAATTCTGTGATTTGGGATTCCATAACAGACATGTCTCATTTTTTTCGGGAAATTTGTGCGGCTACGGCAGATTATGATGCTCTAGGCAAACTTGAAAAAGATGTTGTTGTAATTATATGTAAACTGGAAAAAATATTCCCGCCGTCTTTCTTCGACTCAATGGAACATTTGATGTTACATTTGCCATATGAAGCCAAATGTGGAGGTCCGGTACAGTTTCGATGGATGTACCCATTTGAAAGATGCATGCAAAAATTGAAAAGAAAAGTACGCAACAAAGCATCTGTTG